>JABUQX010033820.1:0-10000 GCA_015478945.1 Trachelipus rathkii | reverse complement strand
ATATAAATATAATATGACCCCCCAGACTCTGTATATATACTTTATTCTTAAGTTATAGGTCTACTCACAGATCGTCCTCTACCATATTGGTATGAAATGTATTTGGATATACTTGACCACTCATGTTAGTAGTGAATGCTAGAAGATACCTTAGAACATCTATATCATACATACGTGTATGATTCGTCCATGTTATCCTTCCGTAGGCTCTGGTATATATATTAATAGATCTGCAAGGTCCTCATCTATTACCTCTCCTTAGGAATCTTTGTATGATTCATATAATTGCTGAGAGCAGAAAAAGCCGTTCAACGGTAACTTGCTTTGGAGGTAGAAGTAGAGCAGTCGACGCTTTCGATTAAGCTCTTCAATATCTAGAAGCTTTCATAATACTCATCTTCTGAGCTTTTTGAAAAATGACTTGAGAAGGTAGTAATGGGGGTAGTTGTAGTTTCGATCACTTACCAATATGTCTCAGATGATTTTCCTTTTTTTCTTGAACATTCCTGCAACCCTTTTAATACATATGACAAATTGCAAGTGCTAGATTAAAGCTTTTGTTGTTGATCAGCTTCCACGTTTAGGCTTACCCTGTAGATAGGATCAATATAAACAGCAAGCTAGATAAGAATATCATTGTCATGGAGAGAATTTCTTGTTACAAATTGGAGATTTTATTTTTCTTCAGGCATCTTAAATATAGATGGGTTTTATAAGGTTGAAGGTTGAATTTATTAGAATGTAATTCAAAATTGAAACATAAAGGGCAGGTTAAAAAACCTTCGAAGTTGCAATTGCATTTTGAAATATGGAAGTCGCAAGTCAGTGTAACTTGCATTGAAGTGATTGAGTCACCCACAGAAACACAATTCACAACTTGGTCAGTTCAAAATTTTCTGACTCAGACTCCACCCTCTTGAAAGTTACCAGACCGACTCCCGACTCCGACTTCCGACTTTTTGGGAAATCGACTCCCGACCTCTTCAAAATTTCCGACTCCACCCTTTCAAATTACCGACTACGACTCCGACTCCTCTGATTCCACCCTCTTCAAAATTACGACTCCCCGACTCGCGACTCCGACCCGACTCCGACTCCACAACCCTGGTATCAATGTAAACTATTCAAAGAGTTTCTTTTCAAATATGCTATGAGTCATTCATTTTTACTTCATACTTAAACATTTTTTATTAAAACATATACTTTACAGACTTAAAGCAGTAAAAAGTAAATCAATAGCTCACAATCGCCATAAGTATAACAGAGACATTAGTAGGAGTTTGTTTTACTCATACACTGATTTACTGCCTTAAAATCACCCTACCATTCCATTCCTAAAGCAGTAAAACAGTAAATCAATACGCTGTTGCCTAGCACCCACAAAGGATTAGTAAATACTTTGTTTTACTGCCTTTACTGATCTACTGCTTTACTCAAAGCATAAGATACCTCACAGCTACTAAACAGTACGAATCAATAACAATGATGGTAGGAACAAAGGGATTAGTATGGCTTTTGTTTTACTGCCTTTACTGCTTTACTATATATTATTAACATTTATGTTTTCTTTATAATTTCTTGTTTTTGTTTTATTTACTTTTTATTTAATTATTTATTTTTTTATTTTTTTGTATTAATATTTATTTCTATTATTTTTGTTTTAATACTTTTTATTTAAAAATTGTAATGTAGAAAAACAAAACACGCAGTGTCTGTTATATAAACATTATATTTTACTAAAAATGAACCAAATTTTATTAAAAATATTACCTTGCAGATATTTAAACAAGAAGAAAGTCAATCCTTAGAATGGTGGCTTTAGCAACAAGGGATTAGTAAGGTTTTGTTTTACTGCTTACTGCTTTACTGCTTTATTGATCTCATTATTCATTATTCACTTGGACGAGTATGGATGTGGAGAAATTTACGATCCGAGTCCGGCTACATGTCTTGTAGCATGTACCGACAGGATGTGGTAAACTTTCTATTTATTAAATTTTTTAAGGGAAATGGGAGAATTTTTGAGCATAGGACCAGGTAAAAATAATATGTTGTTATACAGTTTATCAGGAAAATTTAGGAATAATGTAAAAGATGTTATTTCATTTCGATGAAGGGATATATGATATGATTAGAAATTGGACAATATCACATGGTCATTAGAATATAATGTATTAGATTGATTTAATGCACAATTGAATTTGGGACAATACAGAAGCGTTCACAGTTTATTCTCACCATCTAAATATCTCGGATTTTTTCATAACACAGATATTTTTTCATCAAGCACAGCATATGCGAGTGTCTTCTTTACAACACTCAGTATTACTGTTGTTTGGAGCAGAGAAGAGACATTTAGTCACAATTAATGTATTGGCAACACAAATGTTTTCCCTTATCAAGGAAAGAGTTCTTAAACAGTATATACAAGAGGTTTACTTCGACCCACTTCGGTTATTTGATGTGTGGAACTTCACCCCAAAACACGTACAGGTGTTTACTCCGTTACCAACATTCTGCCCTATGAGATAGGAAACTGTATAACATACCTCGAATAATGAGTGCTTAGTTGTAAATATTTTTACCTCTTTAAAAAATAAAGCTGGAAACCATCTGAAAAACGTAACTAATTAGTGTGAGGATGAGAAATTTCAATCCAGTGCTGATTTGTGAAAGTTGTTTAAATCTATATAAAGGAAATTGTTCCTCTTAAACACGCAACCTCAGAAGGTAAAGCTACGTCGTTATAGGAAACATCATTAAAAAACTCTCCCTCAACAATAAAAAATCTGAAAAAAATTAAAAAAGTTACAACAGAGAGGAGAAGGGGTATCCTACCATTACTCATTCTCCGTTATAAAGCTCCACTGATAACTAAGTGGTTGTCCCATGAATGAAGAAGGTTGCTGTACCTCCATATAATGAGTATGAGAAAATGAAGTATAATAATAATACAGCATCTGTACAGAATTCAGTTTCTCAGATTCATCATTCACAACTCCATTTAGATCAGTTATTTACCTCACATGTGCAATATCACCAGTCAACAGTCTTCATCATTCACACCCCAACATATGCAGATATATACCACACATGGCATTTCGACATTAGCTCAACCTCTTTTCACTTCAACAACAACAGTTGCAACAACAGAATCCTTAGAACGAATCATTTTCTTTTCAGCAGCCTCTACCTCCAAGCTTATATGATCCTAAAGTTTGATCAGATAAACCAATTTACGAGAAGAAGTGTACAGGATATTAAATTCAGACACATTAACATCCTTGAGAAACGCATCTTATACCAACGATGCCATACAAAAAATTGATAGTCTTAAAGACTATGCAATTCTACATCCATCATACGTACCGCTAACCCGATGAATTGTATTTATACCTAATGAAGATAATAACTTGACAAGTAGAAAAATATGAAGATAATTAAAAATAATCCTGTAGAGGAGAGCTTACCTATTACGAGTGCGTAAATCGGGAATAGCTTTAAATATAATTTTATAAAGAAACAATTATCTTTGAATGAAGCAGGGCAGATCGCAATTGATGATGAAATAGTTAAAGGTTCACAATTATTGTGGATTGATAGCTGGATCTCTCAGCGTAACTGGAAGAAAGGTCCTGTAAAAGGTTGGAATGAGATCAAACAAGAACTTTTTTTTCCAGGGGGGACTATTAATTTTCCAGAACTTATAAATCCTTAAATACACAACGATTAGCAGACTTAGATAATATCCCCATTATGCCAAGACCTGATTCAAGTTCCTCAGGTACTTCTTACGTTTCAGATAAATTTAAACGTGTTACCAGAGGAAGAATAAGAAAAACACCTTATAATAAACCTAATTGGATTAAATCGTAATTATGTATAATCATATATATATATATATATATATATATATATATATATATTATATATATATATATTATATATATATATATTATATATATATATATATATAATATATATATATATATATATATATATATATATATATATTGCTGCTCTTATGCCTGATTATTAGTTGTAATTGTGCTTGTATATAAGATAAATATGTTATTTAGACCCTTTTTCTTATATTCACATTTTGGTTACATTATATATCATATATAATATATTATTTACTATATTATATATATAATATATATATATATATATATATATATATATATTATACTAATATATTATAATATATATTATATATAGCGTTTACATGTGGGTCAGTAGCCAACATGGAGGCGAAGGAGGTAGTTTGATAAGTATTACCTTCAT
Source organism: Trachelipus rathkii (assembly GCA_015478945.1). Lineage (NCBI taxonomy): Eukaryota > Metazoa > Arthropoda > Malacostraca > Isopoda > Trachelipodidae > Trachelipus > Trachelipus rathkii. Next base: position 5,713 of record JABUQX010033820.1, on the reverse strand, counting down.
TGAGGCGAACCAAATATGTTTTGGGGGATTCACTAGGTTTGCTTTAAGGTATCCTTATATTGAGAAAAAAGAGTTAAAAACATATTTAGAGGGCGAAGAGCATTTACCCTACATAAACCTGTAAGAAAAAAAATTTCCTACACGGAAAACCATATCTCCTCAGCTCGATAGCATATGGCAGTTAGATTTATCGGAAATGATTAAATATAGTTCTTATAATGAAGGAATTCAATACATACTTTTTACTATTGACGTATACTCTTAGTTACTTGTGGTTTTGAAGCTTTAAAAGATAAAAGATCAGCTACAGTTGCCATTGCAGTACTTGAAATATAGAGGCTGAACGTAAGGCCCTAAAACGATCCTGGACAGATTTCAGGAATTGGACATTCAAGGTCGAGGAGTTCAGAACTGACTTGGGAAATGGTTATAAGCTATACAATATATATTTTCCGTTAAACAAAATCGGCTATAGTTGAAAGGAAGTCCAGACGTACTATTATAGAAACGCATGCATAGGTATTTTACTAAATGATACTTTTTAAAGATATTTGATATCACTGGAGATCTAGCTATTTCTTATAAAACAGATCCTTACCATTAAGAACTTTACAAAGGCAACTCCTTTAGGAAAATGTTCAAAAACTCCAGAGGCCATCGACCACAATCTGTATGAAACAAAGAAAACAAAATAAAAGATATTTTCAGGAATAAAGATAAACGATTATGCTAGAGTAACTCGACATAAGAAAGATTTCAGGAAGGGAGATTGAAGCCGGATTGCGCACTACGAAGTTTTAAAGTTCACAATAATTCGCCCAACTTCCGTCGTGATAGTTTAAAGTTAAATTATCTGGAAGATTTAATGTGAAAAAATCAAAGGCAGGAGCGTTCTATAAACAAGATTTACAAAAAGTTAAGGTTCTCTATTTTAAAAAAGCAATATAAAATTTGAAAAAATATTTAGGTTCAAAAGGCCGAGGCCGGGCTAACAGTATTTGGTGGAATGGAGTGGATATTTCCTGCCTAAGTTTAATAACTTATATAAAAAGCAAGTAGAAGTTAAGAATCATTAATCAGTTGGCAATTAATAATCATGGAGAGTGTAGAACACTTTTATTTAACTCTACCGTCTCAGCACTCTCTTTAGGATTTACATCACTGATAATTAAAACTCTGGATTTACAATCTGTGCTAATGAATCTATACAACTTGGAAAGAGAGGTATCGAGTAGGATTTATGGAAAAATGATTTTAAATACGGACATAGAAAAATTGCACTTCACAATCTATTCTGGATGGCTGTGTACAGAAGTGTAGAATGTGTTGAAACTATATTACAAGTGCAAGATACTCGTGATCTGAAAAGGACTACAATTGGTTACAAAGCTGAATACGACTACATTTGGTACAAAAGAATACTTCTTTGAAAAATTTGTTCTGCGGAGGGCATATTCTTAAATCGGTACTGCTCTTTTTAGTTATATTTAAAACGATCTGCTTGAATATGAGTATTATGTGTAGGATTTGGTATACAAAACTGAAATGTGCGTACTATGAAGAAAAGTAATAATATACTTTAAGATCAAAGTAAGTGTAAAACCTGCGAGACCGTGATAGTGGTTTTTCTCGAAAACGATCACCATCGGCAGCTAAAACATACTCCATAAACGGTATTGGTGAGCTGGGGATATTACTTCATGACTTATTCCCTACTATGTTGAAGAGGGGTATACTATCTGTGGAGAATAACCCCATGACTCCACATGAACAAAAAGATGAAGCAGGACCGAGTACTGCAATATTACATGTACCCCATCCGAGATGCTCAACCACCCAGAGTATGGCTTATGTAATATACACAAATATAATTGATCACCAATATGTAGGTAATACTAACTCCTTTATTAAGAGTAGTATATTTTGCCAAAGAGGAGTAAAGTTATATACATTCCACTAATGTTCATTATGCTACCTCTGAATTAGATCCAAAATTCTTGACTCTGTCGCGTGCATATAAAAAGATGTAGAAGGGGAATCCCTTCCCCTTTTACTACGGAGCAATTGTTATGCAAAGTCTCTATTAGAAAGAAACAGATGCAGTAATTACAGCATATTGGATTATTATATAAGAGGTGTAGTCAGATATATTTTTTCATTCATTAACATATTCTCACAGTGTAAAAAGATAGTATAAGAAGGACACTCCTGTAATAATGGACGAAAAAAGGGTATTCAGAGGATCAAAATTGCAGAGGGGGGATATGGCCTTGGTGGATTTTTGCCAAGCTATGGAGAAGGGCAAGGCCCCTCTACTCAAGAGAGGTGGGGAATATATAGTTAAAAAAGCTTAAGAACAGGGTTGCATACTATTCAAGATATTGCTGCAGAAAATAATCCTCGTACAGCATTAAAAGACGTATAGCCGATGTTTCAGATGAGATGGTGGATGATGTTAAGCGTAAAATAAGGCGGTAAAATGTCAGGTCAAGGTCGAGGGGCCAAGAAGATTGATAAAGAAAAGACTAAGCGGAAAAAACTCTAAAGAAAAAATGTATTGATGTATTTGCAATTATTTACTAACTGATAACTTTTATACGAGGTGTGTATTTACTGTATATAAGAGTATGTTTTTCATGAACAATGTTACATATTACGACAAACTACGCACAATACAAGATGCAATTTCACTCATCCTTCTAGTTCATAGAATTTGTTGTTAAGAGTAGAATTGGGAATCTCTATTCTCATTGAACCCTCATCCAAGAATTAGCGTAAGCATTCCATAATTTAATCAGTATAATCCTATGCATTACAATTATACAACTACAGATGGTCCCTCTAGAGTTTTCAATATACGCAGGCATTCGGACAATACTAGATCCTCTAATCGTGTTTTTATATGTAAAAACGAAATGACAAAACCTTGATGGTAACAGATATTCCTCTTCGGGTGATGGACCATATAGTTTATTTACAAGAATCCAACATTTTTCATGTATGACATGTTTACTCACGAGTTGAAGTCTATCTTTAACGGAAACAACTTCATTAGGGAAATCAGACTGCTAATATATCCTTAATAGAAGCATATAATAGAACATTTGTTAATTATTCAGGACCGACTGCATAAACAATCTTCACTCCATCATGTGGTATTTTATTTAACTTTCATAAAGATGATACAGCTGCACATAGATAAAGCAGCCTCAAAAGTATCATAAATAATACTTATGACATTTACCGGTTCGATTAAATGGCGATATCTTCTCCCAAGAAGGACTCATTCTACCATCTGTAGATACTAGAATCATTTTATCACGATCCAAATCCTAAATTTGCTCTTAAAATAAAAAGTAAGCCTTCTGCTACAGCTGTATGTCCCAGGAACCTTGTTTTCAAACTGTTGGAGGGCTATCTCTATGTTAGAAAAGGGAAATTATCACCACAGCGTCATTTGGAAATTGAAATTCGCTTATTGAATACTAAGCAAAGTATCCTGTTAAGAGAGTTGAAACCAAGATATTTATTTTCACTCAAGGATTATCGAGTATTCAATATCCCTAACATTGTGAACGGGAAATTTACCCACATTTAAAGTACATAATAGGGGATTGTGTAACATGAAAGCCTACTCAGGACAATTATAAAAAGTCACCCCTATAAAATTCACCACCTTTCGGACTTAGAGGTATCAGTTTACATGTGAATGGCTTCCTCACGGACGTTGATTATGAAATGTTATACAACGGAGACCTTATCTCTCATGTACACGCCCTTTTACGACTTACATAGCCAATACATTATCATGTAATTGATAGTGGGACAGGCATTAAATCTTGAAGAATACGCAAATAATAGATAATTTAATATGCCTATGAATCTCACAGCGGACCTTTCAAGCTTGTAGAACCCTATTCATTTTAAACTTTATGAGAAAGGGCACCTTAGGGACTAAAGTCTTCTCTTTTGGATCAGGTCTACAATCACCCCATCACTGTAGTGATCTATCTTGAACATCCTCAACTCATTGAAATTATGACAGGTCGCACGTACTTTTGAATTATTAAAGATGAATTGAAGAGGAAATAAAATCGGTGTTTAAAAAATGAACCTCGCTTTCTAGGTGTGTTCGCTATAACGAAATAAACTCTGTAAAGTATTGGAGAAGGATACCTGCTTCTATTCAATTGACATTGACATCGTTCATCACCTCAACAGGACATGGATTTCCGTTTATAGAGCAAAAACGATACTGTTCACATAATGATTCTTTGGATTTTAAATTTATATTGAATAATCATTATATTATCTATTTTTTAAAATATAATAATGCAAGTTGTGTAAAAACTATGTCTTAACCTGTTCAACCTTTATATTCTAATTTATGTGGAGTCTATTAGTATTATTTCATTTATGGCTTTTAAATTTACATGTTTGTTTTACAAAACCTTTGTAAAATTAATTTGATTGCTAATAAATTTGTATGGTCAATGAGATTTTAAGTTTTAATTTATGTAATAAATGCTTTAAAATTTGAAAAACGCGAGATATTTGTCCTTAAAAGCTCGATATACTATATATATATATATATAGTAATATATATATATACTAAATTAAGTATAATATATATATATATAATATATATATATAATTATGATATATATATATATATATATATAATATACATATTATTATATATATTATATATATATATATATTAATATCTATATATATATATATATATATATATATATATATATATATATATAAAAAATATATATTATATAATTATAAATGTTTTTAATAAATTTCGTTTATTAAGTGCTATAATAAATGTTTATTATATATAAGACACTCTGTGTTTTTTCTTCTTACATCAATTTTTAAATAAAAAAAGTCAACATAAAAGACATAATGTTAATAAATATATGAAGATTAAGTGCATGTAAAGCAGTAAAGAAATAAAGCAGTAAATCAGTAAAGCAGTAAAACAAGCCTTTTACTATGCCTCTGTTACTAGGGCATTGAGCTATGAATTTACTGTTTACTGACATTAATAGGAATCTGTAAAGTATATGATTTTAAATAAAAATGTTTAAGTATAAAGTAAAAATTCGAAATTATAGATTTTTATATTGAAAAGAAACTTATCTTTTATAATTTACATGCGATGCCACATCATATCGAATCGCGAGAGTTATATTGCGCCTGCAGCGGCGCACGCGGGCGGCGGACGCGGAAATATTCGCTGCCGGGCACACGCGGTGGCGTTTACGCGGGTATAATTGCGCCTGCGTGCGCACGCGGCGGTTGCGGCTGGCTGACCTGCGGCGCGGAACTTGGAAACGTTTGCTCACTGCCCCAAAACTGTGTATACTCTTAGATATATATTCTGGGTCTATAGTGTTAGAAAAAGATTAACTCATAGTAGGAAGCACATCTAAGCAACTTATTTTAATATTACACCAATTTCGATTCCTCATACCCTTATAAAACCTAGAGTACACCAATATTTAGAGCATTTCTAGGCTCAGGGAGCGTCTAGAAAAGGCTGAAAAAGTGGTCACTCAGGTTGGCACTATATTGTGCAGTCACTTGACCACTCTTGCACTCACTTGGCACTCATTGGCACTTCATTGAGACTCAGCTGGCACCTAATCTATATACTACACTAGAACACTAATGAAAACACTCCTAGAAACTTCCTTAC
>JABUQX010033819.1:30000-33364 GCA_015478945.1 Trachelipus rathkii | reverse complement strand
AACCAAAATACTCAAATAATACAAATGACCCAATAATATAACCATCGATATGATATCACTCCACTATCACTCTATCATATACTGAATCTACTACCATCTCAAGCCTATACTATCAAGACTAATAATAAGTACTATAAAACACAACTAACAATAGATATTATACCAACCACTATATATATATATATATACCTCCATAACCTAAATATACCATATCCAAAACTATATTATATTAATTATATATATCGTATAATAACTCTATATCTATTACGTAAACTCATAATCTAAATATCGATATATAATAAACTAGAATCACAGTCCACATTCCTAACAGTAACTAATAACACAACTATAACCTACTCCTCACTACTACTATTAATATATAATATTAAACCGAAATCCCCTATAACTAATAGCTATTACGCACACTATATATACCACTACTAATTAAATGATATAATCAACTATATATATACTAATGCGCCTCCGAAAAGCTAACCCTGCATTGTAAAAAAACTAATAGACTAATATAAAGCCTTAAACAGGAAAACAAATAAACACTTTTGTTAGATTCTTTAAGCAGCAATCCAATCGATATGAACTTAAAGAAACAATATATTTGCATAAATCATAACATCTATGATACTAAACACTCTTAAATAATAGTATAGATTGGACATGGTCAGGCAAAAGACCCAAATAACTCAGTGTGAAATTGACCATTAGTAATCCACTGCTTCTTCACAACAGAATAGCAAAAGATTGCAAACAAGACGCGCGGACTATTTTAATTTTTACGCTATTGAGAGAAAATGTATATTATCTTCTATTATATCCTTTTTAGGAGAGTCTCGAGCGACGACAAGGGACAAAGGGGGGGAGGAAGTCTCACCCGTAACATACAACAAAAAAAAAAAAACATGCCCGCGACCCCCATAGGCCGACGAAAACGCTCTACATCGTCTTGTCCTACTCGGTGATATCTTTAATTAAAAAAGAAAAATCAAATTTGGCACCTTTGAGTGCTCACTCGGAATACTCGGAAGGCTTTCTTCAGGATTCATCTCCAAGCAAAAAGTCAATATAACATAACTAAGGCCTTATCAACAATTTAACTATTTTTAAATTTTCAAAAGCGTTATTTTTTTTTTTTAAATTTATAGATAAAAATGTCTCCTGATTAATTAAAATGTTATTTATTTGTCCAGTAGCTTGTTTTTAGTTTTAAGTTACATGCATTGATGCTTTCGGAGGCGCATATATTATATATATAATATATATTTATATATAATATATATATATATACACAAAATAAAAAAAAAAACACAACAAAGCTATAAAGAATAAATAATATATATATATATATATATATAATATATATATATATATATATATATATATATATTATATATATATATATCATTATAATATATCCATATAGCCTCATATTCTATTATCCGCCTCCAGTTACGCTCAAACCATTTTTTTTTAAAAATCTACATAATCAAATAAAGTCTTGAAAGATCTTTTGTTGCCACATGCGTGTTTTTTTATTATTATTATTATTTATTATTTTTTTTAACAATGTAGAGTGAAATAAATAAATATAAAAATAAATTACATTAAATATACGTTAAGTAAAAAGGTTATGTTACAGTTTAGTTAGTTTAGATAGATCTAAACTACATATAAGTTAAGTAAAGGTTATGAGTTTGTTAGTTTACATAGATTTTATTTTTTTTTTTTTAATTTTTAGAGGTGTGAAGCTGATTTAATAATAGTTTCAATTTGACTTTGGGCATTTTCACTTTAATTTTATGAAATATCTTCGAATTCATGCAGTCGATATTTATATTCAGGTGGAGGCGGATAATCGACATGATCCTATATATTATATATTATTATATATAATTATATTATATATATATATATATATTATAATATATTTTAAATATATATATTATATATATATATATATTATTATATATATATTTATATATATATTATATAGGCCCTGTATGTTTTTAGACTCCGGCAGTTTTTTTAACATATTTTAGTATTATGTACTAACAATGTATTTCAGTGGTGACGGACATGATTCAAAAGTTCGACAATATTAAATAATTATTTAAAAATCACATTTAAATTCAAAAAAATTTTTAAAAAAATGAAATGTCTCGAAAAGTACAAAACTTACAGAAAAACCAATTACATATTTGGAATCAGCGTATAAAGCTTATTTAACAAAAATGTAAAAATAATATATTATTTTATTCATAAATGAAATATCGCATCGAATTGCTGTACGATCACTCAGACAAAACAAATACATTACATCATAATATGGAATAGCGTAATAAAGCAATTAGTCAAACAAATGTAAAACAACAAAAAAAATATAAGGGAGGCTCGACGCATCGGGGACTAGGAGGAGGGGAACTTTTCCGCATGCCCCATCCAGCGGAGGGGCTGAGGGACCCACAGCTGACAATAATACCAAACGAGCGGGAACCGGCTTCCGGAGACCCTTCGCGAAAGGCGCGGGAAGTTAAGTCGTACTGTCTTATCCGAAGCGAGAACCTTGACTCATGCCACTCTTTGCGGTATTACCTTGAAAGGTATTCTCCTTTAGATAAAAAAACAACAATTAAAAATTTGACGCGACGAGTCGTAAAACGTCCAACTGGTCATTCAGTATATTATCTTGAACTATCCAGTCCCCGTCACCCCTGTAAATGAACTATGTCTAGTGCATTTGACCCGTATACAAAGAGAATATACATACTATATAAAAAAAAAAAATCAAAGATGAGCGGAAGTAGTAACATAAAAGAAGGTCATGAAACCACACTTAATACTATACTATACACCAAGACACCTCACCTAGCCAACCACGCAAACAAACAAAAACCACTCATATAAAGTATACATCTAATACAAGAAACCACACACTACTACATCAACCTCTAATCATATATAAAATTAATACATAGCTTTACATATCTCACTAAAATAAGCAATATATTATACTACCTAAGGCCACTAATCCCATACACATAATATCAATCACCAAGAGCACGAATAATAGCTACAACTCTACATATAACATTACATAAAACAATTAACGGATATTATATAATATTAAATGTATATCGTAATAAAGACCAGAATAACATCGTACACTATCAGTCATAACTCGTAAAACAGTTCATATAACCCATAACTATGATAATATCAACCTTAATAACAACTAATGCTACAATATAAACGACATAGCACATCACGCAGTACATAAATCACAACTAACCTTACATACTAGGATAGACAAAATAATTACAATAAAATAACAAATAACCATACATATATC
>JABUQX010033819.1:17500-20000 GCA_015478945.1 Trachelipus rathkii | reverse complement strand
CACTCAAGTTTTTAATTTTCCCGAATAGATTGGTCAAAACAGATTTGGAAAATATTCCCCAGTTTCTTCCAACTGGGGAACCCGATCACCTTCTGGTGGGGTAAAATGTTGCGTTGAATACTCTTTTTCTGCTTAAGTTGAGGAAGTTATCAGACACTCTTAAAATAATATCTCCCGAAATAACTTCATAATTTATTGAGTGATATGTTAATTCATGGACAGTACAGCAAGAGAAGTATTGGGAATAAAGAAAGTGGAAAAGGGGAAGAAGAAAAGAACGGCATCGTGGAATGACGAAAGTAAAAGGCAGCATAACCAACAAAAAGAGAAAAAAGTTACTAGACTCTGGAATGAGGGGGGGAAACTGGAAGAAAACAGATTAATAAACGTGGATGCTAGAAACAATGCAGAGCAAATAAAGAAATTGAGTAAAAGACAAACATGGGAGGATATTGAAGTGGAATTAAAAGAAGATGTGAGGGGAACAAGAAAGCTTATATATGGTCTAGCCAGAGGAATGAGAGTCAAGAAGGAACCAGAAACACGTATAATAATGAATAAAGATGGTGAACTTTTGATTGAGGAGGGAGAGATAATGGAAAGGGGAGGAATATTTTCGAAAGAGTTGTGACTTTGAGGATGGGTGAAAGGGGGGGGTGGAAATGGAGCAGGTGTTGAAACGATGAGGAAGACTTTGGAGGATGGAAAAAGGTAAGAGCAGAATTCAAGACGCTAAAGAGGGGAGAAGGCCCTGGAACTGATGAGCTGAGTGCGGAGCTGTATAAGACAGGAGAGGGAGTTGAAGGATGGATTCACGAACTGTTGAATGAAATATGGGTCAGAGAAAGTGTACCGTCAAAATGAAGAGAAGCAATTAATCATGCCCTATATATAAGAAGGAAGATCGAAGGAAATGTGATAATCATAGAGGAATAACCCTGCTAAATGTGGCCAGTAAAATCTATGAAAGAGTGTTAGAGAGAGGAGAGAAACAAGTTGATAACAACATTAGGAAGGACTTGGCAGTTATGGTTTCAGGGCTGAGGAAAGCACCAACAGGAACAAATTATATTATATGAAACTTAATAGAAAAAAAAGATAGAATGGAATATTGAGGGCAAGATTGTGCATTTATAGGCCTTATTGAAAGGCTTTGACAGAGTAACATAGAAATCAGACATGGGAAATCATGAAGAGCCGGAATACGGGAATACACAAAAACTTAAAAGAAGTAATAAATAGGTACATATCAAGGGTCCAGAAATATGACTAAGACAGATCAAAGAGAGAAAAATGGTTTTGAGGTAAAATATTTGGGAAGTGGACCGAGGTGTGTTTGTCAACCATTTGCTGTTTGTAATGTAACTGGACAATAATCTGAAAGATATGCAGAAGAATAAATGCTGAGAGAATTACTATGCTGTATTAAGATGATGCGCCATCAATAACAGAAGAGGGGACTAGACCTGCGGATGTGATGGACAGTGGAACACCACAAATAAGAGGAAATTGGATATGAAAAAAAAGTACAGAAAAGACAGAAGTAATTGAAATAGCCAGAAAAAAGAGAGAAATAAATTTTAAAATGTTGGGGGAAATAGAATTGCGTCAGGGGATAAAATTTAAAGATATTTGGGGTGTGATATTGGAAGGTGGAGGCTTGGAAATGGGAGGAAGAAAGCTAATGAGAGAGAATTGAAGAAGTTTCGCGAAAACGTGGGAACTCTTACCGATACTGAGAGAAAAAATTCAATACCAACAAAAATTAAATGATAATATATAAGGTCAATGATGAGACCTTTACTGTCATAGCTCCGAATGATTGGGCACTGACTGCGGTGCAAGAAGAGGAGATTGTGAATGGCGGGCAGATATAAGGGTTTTGAGAGTGATCAGGAGAGTGACACTGATGGATAGAAGAAGAAGTGAAGTAATAAGACGAGAGTTGAGAATCGAATCAATTAATGAACAGGTCCAACGAAATCAGTGAGGGTACGGACATGTTAGAGATTATATGTGAGAAAGGGGCCAGAAGAATGATGGATTGGAGGCCTGCAGAACGAAGAGCGGTGGGCAGACCGAGAAGAAGATGGATGGACAAAGTGGGCGAGGACATGGTAGCAAGAGAAACGATGATCGAAGAGATCGAGGAGAGGAGAATATACGCCGACAGAAATGCCTGGAGAGTGTTCTGTGGAGGTGACACCTGATAGATCCCTTAGGGAATGATGAATAATGATGAATAATAATATATTAATTCAAGAAGAGTGAACAAACGATAAAAATGACTAATAGTTTCACAAAATATTTTATTTTACAATTAGATCAGTTCATTTCAATACAGTTCATAAGAATGTTGTGAAATTTGATTCTTATTATTTTCAAAGTTTTATGATTTTCCATATTCCAATATCGATATATTCATTTCCAAAATCAATCAGGTAATTACATTACTCTAAACTCAACTCTTAAGGGAGGGCTGCACGGGTAGGGAATTTTC
>JABUQX010033819.1:10000-12500 GCA_015478945.1 Trachelipus rathkii | reverse complement strand
AAATCGCGATAACTTTCACGCAATCGATTTTCAGGGCATATTTATTTGAACGCGATACACAATTGTTATTAAGATTAATATATTTGTATACTTACCGTTTTGTCGCTATTTACTGGAAAATTTCAATTTTTTTAAATGTTTCCCGGGAACAGCGGCCTAATGATAGGGTATACCAAAAATTTATCTATTTAAAACAAAAATGTGTATTTCTCCCAACTACATGCTTCGAAAAAAAATCATATTGATCGGATAAATAATAAAAATGTTATCGCGATTTTTCACTTATGACCGCGAAATGAATATTTATGGGAAATTTGCACTTTAAAAAGTATGAATTATGAAAAAACTTAAACTTGAAATTTTTAAAATACGTTTCATCTGCATATATTTCAAATTTCAATAAAGGGTGTAAAATGAAGGTGCTTATTAATTAAAAAGAATTTACACATTTCTTTCATTCTAGAATAATTAGTGCATGTTCCTATACTGTAGGTTCGAATCAATAGGGTCGATGAGATCCTTCCTCTAATAATAGGTCAATAAAATTACGCCTGTTTTATTCTTTCATCAAGTGGAATTAATTAAAATGGTATGCGATTTGATATGTTGAATATTTTATTTTTACCCATTACGCATATACTATATATATATATATATATATATATATATATATACAAATATATATAATATATATATATTATATATATATATATATATATATATATATATATATATATATATATATATATATTATATATATGATATATATATATATATATATATATATACGGTATATATATATATATATATATTATATATATTATATATATATTATATATATATATATATATTAAATATATTAATATATATATATATATATATATATATATATATATATATATATATGCAAAAGTTCGGGAATTTAACTGTAAAATAAAAGTTGCTTACCATACCTCCTAGTTTCCACCGTCTTCTTTTGAACAATCTATTCAGTGATCCCAGAGTTTTTACCATGATTCCATGCATCCCTTTAAGTTCTCAAGTGTGGGGTGCGTTGAGAACCTCCTGCTTTTCTGCCTGGGTCTCCGCAGTCGCGTTAAAACGACACCCTTTCATCCGTAATTTAATTTTGGGGAAAAAACCAACAAAGTTGGGTCAAAGTCAGGCGGAATAGGGGTGTATGGAATCACTGTAATGTTTTGGAAAGTCAGGAAATGTCGAGCAACGAGTGATGTATGAGAGGGAGCGTTTTCATGGTTGAGAAAACAATTGTTGTTCTTCCACTTGCCTGGACGTTTGCGCCGAATGCCCTCCCTCAGTCGCTTCAAGACCTCACAGTAAAACTTACCATTGACGGTTTCACCAGGAGCTAAGAATTCCTTGTGGACAATCCCGTGAATGTCGAAAAAAATCAAATCAACATAGACTTGACATTGATGCGAACTTCACGCGCTTTTTTTCGACTGTTGTGAATTTGGCGATTTCCACTGCGACTACTGCTGCTTAGTCTCAGGTCATAACCGTAAAGCAGACAGAAACGCAATCGACATACTGATTCTTGCTCAGGCACTCTTGGTACAAATTTCGTGAAATGTGCCCTATATTCAAAACGTGCCGACAAAACGCGTTAAAGAGACCGCATGACAGTCTTACTATTATTACAAACATGTGGAAGTTCGCCCTTCTGCAAGGATAACCCCGCCATCTTTGCTATTGGTTCAGGCGTTGTATTTGGTTGACGCTCATCTGGAACCGCTCATCGCCATCGATAGCTGTTTGAGAGTTTGTACCATAAATAGCTTTTCTTTTTTACTCATCGCATGATAATCAATGGTTTCCTGTACCTACGATGGATTTCTACAGCAGTTTTTTATTTTGTTTGGAACAAAATTTAATGCAGACTCATTGATCGTTTAAAAACCGTCAATCGGTTAAAAAAAAGTTCGAATAAATCTTTTAAATTCATATTGCTCACAAAAAAAAAACGAACAGATAGAACAGAACCCTGAGGAACACCACTATTAACAATTTAAAAGATGAACGGATGCCGTCTACAACAGCTGCTTAGTGAACGACCAGAAAGGAAGTCAGACAGAAGATAGATACTGAAAGGGGAAGTTTAGAAATCAGAGTTTTGTACTAAACTCTTTCGAAAGCTCCCACTGAAATGCCGAAAGGAAGAGCACCAAGAATCAGAAAGAAGAGAAAGATCACCAGTGGAATGATTCTTACGAAAGCCATAATGGCGATCAGAAATAACATTAGAAGAATTGAGATGTTTCCAAATCTTTCTGTTAAGAATAGATTCGAAATCCTTTGATAAAACAAAAGTTAAAGCGATAGGAAGATAGTTGGAGGGTTGAGAGGGTTCCCCTTTTTCGGCACAGACTGAATGAGCCCAACACGCTTCCGGCAAGAAGGAAGGCGAATTAGAAAGATAGAGACGGAATAGTTTACCAAGGCAGGCTACAAGCTCGGAATCATATATTTTGATATCCAA
>JABUQX010033819.1:2500-5000 GCA_015478945.1 Trachelipus rathkii | reverse complement strand
AATCTTTGTTGCATTTCGTTTGCTACTTCTTCTACAAATCCTCTTGCAATTTTTAAACAATTTGTTTTGGTATCAATAAAATTTGCTTGTTTAAATCCTGAAACATAATTCTCAAGGCCTTTAATTTAATTATTATATATTATATATATATATATATATATATATATATATATATATATTATATATGATAATATATATATATAGATATATATATATATATATATATATATATATATATATATATATTATATATATAATATATATATATATAATTATATATATAATATATATATATATATATATTATATATATATATGATATATTCATATATAAAATCTGATTTGCAAATAAAATTATGTTTATATGTTCAGGCATCAATAGTTCAACGAGGAAATTATTTTAAATTTAGGATGAAACTGAAATATATGATTTTATTCTTTTAGAAAAAAAAATAATTAAAAATTATATTACGTAAGTGTACAGGCAATTCATCGTTCAAAGAGGAATTATAATTAAATTTAGGAAGAAAGTGACTGATTACTTTTCTGTAATTTCTTTAAAATTCTTATTTTCTAATAAAATTAATTTCAAGTTTTAAATTTCTAAGTTTAATAAAGATGTCCTTAACAAACATTTAATTTCATTATTACCCTCAAAATTTTGTATCAGAATTAATAATTTCTGACTGTAAATGAGAAGGAATTATAACAATGGCGTCGGAGCCGGAGCCGGAGTCGAAGCGAACAATTTAAAATGCCGCAGCGGAGCCGGAGTCGGAGCCGGGTAATTTTTAAATGCTGGAGCCGGAGCCGGAGCCGGAGTCGAACGGGTAATTTTAAAATGCTCGAGCCGGAGACCGAGTCGGAGCCCCGTAATTTTAAAATGTTGGAGCCGGAAGCCCGGAGTTGGAGCCGGAAAAAAAATTTGCCGGCTCCGCACCTGCAACACACCACAAAATATATATATATATATATATATATATATATAAATATATATATATATATATATATAATATATATATATATATATATATTATATAATATATATATAGTATATATATATATATATATTAGAAGTGTAGCGGATATCCGCATCCAGCATCCGCATATGCGGATATCCGCATCATTTTACCACTATTCCGCATCCGCAACCGCATCCGCATTAATTTTTTTGTGGATAGCGGATAGTATTCATCTATGAATTATGAGAAACGTGTGTGTGCACAAACCTTAGTATATATATATATATATTAGTGATGGACCGGATGTCAAAATTTGACTGTTGCGGGATGCGGATGCGGATGCGGATCTTAAAAAGGATGAGGATGCGGATGCGGATCTTAAAGTAGATGAGGATGCGGATGCGGATGTTTACTCTTTGAAGTTTGAATTAAAAATTATATATATATATATATATATATATAATATATGATATATAATATATATATATATATATATATATATATATATATATATATATATATATAGTTGTCACCACCACTCACGATCAGAGCCCTATTCAAGGAGGGGGTGTTGCACACCTGTGTTGCACACCTCAAATATTCATCAACTAACACAAACTACGCAGATGAGCACAGACGCAGGCTTTAAAGTGAGAGAGATTAAATTCAGCAGGAAACACAGAAGATGGAAGAGAATTCCTCTGAACAGATGTGGCAGGAAAGAAGGAAGCACCGCAGCGAACAAGCCTGGAGTTACCAATATCAACACAAAACTCATACGCCGACACAGCACCCCTTGTGCTACGAGGGCCTCGTAAAGGTGGTGGTACGCGAGTGATAAGCTCCTCGAGCACCTGCCGCTGAGTACCTATAGAAAAGAGATAAAGCACCAACATCTCGCCCTAAAGATAGAGGGTCAAGTGAACTGGAAAGTGCTGAACAGTTTATAAGCCTTTTGGCCTTTGCCTCGACCCTATCCAAAAGACGGGTGAAACCAGGGCCCCCCCCCCCTGATACGAGAGCAGTACTCCATACAAGGGCGGATGAGGCCTTTGTATAGCTGGAGCAACTGAGAAGAGGAAAAAAGTCTCGCAGCCTAAACAGAACTCCCAATTTCTTAGCCGCCCCAGCAACCGTTGTGATGTGAGTTTCAAGACATTTTTTTGTTTATGTTAAGGCCAAGGATGTTTATATTGTCAACAGGAGAGACGAGAGAACCGTTGAAAGAGATAGGAAAGTTAGAAGGTGTCTTAGAGAGGGAGATTTGTAGAAGTTGGGTTTTTAAAGAATTGAATTTCACAAGGTTGAGACGACCCCACCCGGAAATTCTATCCAGATCAGCGAGAATAGAAATCGGAAAAGTTAAGACTGAGATGCATTCTAGAAGTTAAAGAGGTTTGAGCAGAATTGGAATGAGTTGAAGAATGAAGGTTCGAGTCATTGGTCATACGAGTGGATAGGAGTTAAATGTGCAGGTGCAGAAGATCAATTAATGAAAGTAGAATAAAGTGGGATAAGGACAGAACCCTGAGGACACCA
>JABUQX010033818.1:0-32457 GCA_015478945.1 Trachelipus rathkii | reverse complement strand
TTCCTCATGTTAAAACAAGTCAGGGTGTTTTGATGATTTGATATCTCTGTCATATTTAATAATAATAACATTCCAAGTTATAATTAAACTTATCATGATTTCAAGTTTGCTTTCAGATGATCTCTTAAAGTTGATATATGAGCATCATTAGTATTATATATACTAATATACTATTTTATATACATTATATTATATAATATATATTTATATATATAATATAATATATATTATATATCTATATGATATATATATATATATATATATATATTATTATATTATATAATATATTTATATATATATATATTATATATATAATATATATATTATAATATTATAATAATATATATATATATATTATATATATATATATATATATTATAAATATATAATATATATATAGTAATATTATAACATATCTACCATAGGATATTATATATAATATAATTAAACTAAACACACTATACATACCATAATATAATACTATATATAATATATATATATATACTATAATATATTCTATATACTATATTATATATATATTACATATATATATATATTATATATCTAATATAATGATTGACTGAATGAAAAGATTGCCAAATTTTTAACATGTCTGGACTGTAAGGGTGAATATCTATCTTTTTACATCGCGGATCGGGAATGCTTAGATGTTGTCCCTTCCAAACATCTAACAAGAAAAAAAAAAAAAATATATATAATATATATATATATATATATATATATAAATTATATATAGCTTATATATATCTATATATATATCTATCATATATAAGTAGTATATTATATAATTATATATATATATTAATATTATACTAATATATATATATACACCGAAGAGGTTAGGCATGTAACTAGAAAATTAAGTAACATCTACAGGAAAATAAAACAATTTTTTGATTTTTCATTAATTTAAGAAAGAAACTTAAAAAAAAAATTTATTTTTCTAATATTTATTAATAAGCAGCTTAAATAATTTGTAAAATCTCACAGCCTGGCTTTTGAAGTGACCTTTGAAGCACTGCCTTATTCTTCGAAAGTAAAGGTGCAAATACACTTTTTTTCTACGCTTATGGAGAAAACTTGTTATTTTTTTTAAATATCTTTTAAATTGGGGCTCGAGCCGGCGGAGGGACAGAGGGGGGACGAAGTCCCCCCGTCGTTCCCCGATAGGCCGAGAAAACCCCGACTCTATGCCATCGTCATATGTTTACCTGGAGGTATTCGTTAGTTTTTAAAAAAAAAAATTCAACATTTGGCACCTTTGATGTGCTCACTCGAAGTAAGCGGCCATTTTTGAATTCTCAAAAACTGTAATTTTTTCAAAATTTTTAACAATTTTAATTTATTTAAAAAGCGTTATTTTTTTATTTTTTTTTTATTCGGCGGTAAAAAATGTTCTGATATAACTAATGATAATTTATTTTTCGTGTACCTTATACTAGTTTTTTAGATTACATTGCCTGGGCACTTTTCGGATGCTGACCTGATATATTACGGTTCTTATTATATATATATATATATATATATATATATATTATAATTATTGTTAAAATTATATATATATATATTATATAAAAAAAAATAACACTTTTTTATATATATATATATATATATCAATAATATATATATATATATATATACGTAGTATAATAATATATTATATATATAATATATATTATAATATAAATATATATATTACAAAGAGGCTTCTCCTAGCTCCAGCAAGATAGAGCACTCGCTAGCAAGTGAGGGGGCCACATAGGTTTCGAGGATTTGCTAGCAAATGGGAATTTTATTTCGGCATCGCGATAGGCCTGGCGTGCACTCAAGCGGTTTAGCCGTTAGGCCCTTGAACGCCGGATCTCAAGGACCTTTTCTCGAAAGGTCCTATGACAAGACTTAAAGTCCTGCAGAAGGTTATTACCACTGGAGCCGGATTCAGTATTTGTAGCATATTATATATTATATATATATATTATATATATATAATATATTATATTATATATATATATACGTATTTTATATATACTATAACTATATTATCTATATATAATATAATATATATATATTATTATTACTATATATATATACGTACATATATATATATAATATCACATTTGGATTTCAGAGTGTTGTAGTAAAGCCGCCTTTCTTCATTCGATGTAGTATTTTTGAAGACTTAATTGGATAAATAGTTTCGGAAAGGGTAAGTCCAATTTTTCTAATCCTATCCATATTTAGAAAATAATCGATTTCTGAATATTCATCAACAAGGTTGTGTCCATGTACTTGTAATATTAAAAGATGTGTTCGAATTCATGCAATCATGATAACAAAAAACCATTAATTACATTAATTGTAAAAAAAAAACTTAAGTTGTTTTACATATTTTATATATATACTAATATATATATACTGATATATGACGATCGACTATCACTCTATTGTCCTCGGCGAGGTACGTCGAAAGTCTATGTACAAAAGATACTGACGAACCATATAACAAGTAAAAGGAAAACTAGAGATGGATCGGTCCTTCTACTTAGCTTAAGGTTCCTGATCTCATTGCCTGCTAAATACAAAGGCAGTATTATTCAAAATGACCCCCTTTCGATATCGCGCGGCATCGGTCTCCGCTTACCTTCCACGCCTCCCTTGAAGTCCTGAACTATTAGATGCTACTATTGACACTAGTAAGCTTATTTATTCATATATTATATTATAATATATAATCCCTTACTAGTGATATATATATATGATATATAATATTTAATAGATAGTAATACTATATATATAATATATATATATAACTTAGATTTTTATAATTATCCTTTTTTCTAAGACTAAACGAACTACCATAGGCTCAAGTTGCACAAGCACGGTTGGCTTACATGCATTTGCGACCGCTCGCTGAAGCGCTCGCTTCTAATGCCCGCTGCGCGCGAGCGAGCGTTGCTATATAAGAACCGTACTGCACAACTCGCGCGCAGCGAGCATTAAATAGGCGAGCGCTTTTCCCCAGCGTTAGCGGTCTGCCATTGCGTATGCTACGCCACCTGCGTGGATTAAAGCCCTATGAGTTATTCGTTTAGGTAAAGGAAAAAAAGGAATATACGTAATGTATAAAAAAAATTATTAAAATTTTTATTTTTATGCAAATGTAGCTTTCAATCCAATTTTTTTTTTTTAGAGGGGGGGGGGGAATTTACGTTACGAACAAATAGCAAAATTTACGTCTTTACAACCAAACATATATATGTTGTTACTCTTTAATTTAAATCATTGTTTCTCAACCAGGGGGTCGTGACCCCCTTGGGGTTACAAATAAAAAAAATATTTAATGTACAAAAATAGTATTCCTCCTTAATGAATTAAGTAATCAAACTTAAGTTACTATTTATAAAAGTTAATACTTAAATTAAAATAAATAGTAAATATACTTAATTGACATCACAAAGCATCTTTTATTAAGGAATTACATATATTTACCTATATATTATATATACTATATATTATATTATATATGTATTTACTATATATATATATATATATATATATAATACTATATATATATATATACTTTATAATTTATGTATATATATATATATATTATCTATATATATTATATCATATAACTTAATATATTAGGCCTTAATATTAGAGTAGAGTGAACATTGGGCCTAAACTTGATGTTGACCAGATTTCTTTTTTATTGTCATTTAGAGTACAGATTCGAGTCTTGGTATTATATTTAAAAAAGAAATGTTTTAAATTACTAGTGTGGATATTAACCTTTGTCACGGAGTAATATAGTATTAAAATAGTTAAAATCTGACTTTAGTGAATGGTGAATTCAATATAATGTTCTCAAATTTCGTCGCAATTAATTTTTCAGATTTACAGCTAAGAATTCGTGATGATTTGTGACTTACAATAATGTGACGTAATATAACTAATGATACAGTCAATTACACAGATATCTTAATAATATAATAGTATAATTTTTTTTCAGACATATACCGATATACTTATATATATTATATAACTGATATATATATATATATTCAGTATATTAGATATTATATATTATATAATAATTTTAGAATAATATTGATAACTAATATATATAGCCTATATAGTATACTATACTATATAATTAATAACTTATTGCATCTTTCTCAATTGGCTTCAAATTTCGAGCACAAGCTGCGCATTTAAGTGAACTGATATTTGTTATATTTTGAGTCTATCAGCTGGTCATGAAGTGCCCTTTTCATCTTTACCAAAGGTTAATAGCGAATACGTCAGGTGTAGTGGAAGTCCCAGCCTTGACTCCGCTCATGGCTGATAGTCGTGAACATTATGAGTGGCAAGAGTCACCAGCACCTCACACTATTTGGAACTGCATTTTTTACTACTTCATCATCAGTCTAACTTTAACAGGACTTGCAAGGTAAATATTTTAATAACTCATTTCGATTTTTCAGTAATAACTCCATCAGTGCATATTGAACAGTACTCAGGGCTAGTTCCCTTTACAATTCGTCCTAACCTTATGATTTTGGTACCGATCGATTAGCGCATGATTTATAGCTTACTATATATCCAGACGTGCGGTGAGCACGTGATAGTACGCACTGGCTCTTTTCCCAGCACAAAAATTGAGCCTATTTCTTACATAATTTTGTTAATCCACCTAATAAAAGCTTATTGAACACCTATTGTAACCTTTATCTGTTGTATTATAAAGTCCTTAATTTTGAAAGTACATTGAGTGGCTTGCTGCTAGTTCGACATAGTTGTTGAGGTACATGATATTGCTATTCGTACTAATTTTGAGGCGCATTGGACTGCCCTAGTTTTGTTTCGGTGGCGTACATAGAATAGCTTGTTTATATATCTAAAAACGACTTCTCAGCATCGGGTGACCACGTGATTTTTTTTTTATGAGACCTATTCTTTCCCTTTAAATAACTATTACAAGGCAGCGTTAGATTTGTAAAACACGGATAATATATTTTGTGGGAGGTCAATGAGAATTCACACTCAAACAACACACAGAACGCACTTCTTTTTATGGTCTGCAAGGCGAGATAACAGTTAATTATAATTTCCTCACTTTTTCGACACGATTCAATCTCTTTGTTCATTTTCTTGGTTCAAATCAAATCTTGTAATTAGCGCATTTACCCTCCAAATTTGCATTTTTATATTTAGACAATATTTAAAATAATTTTAATCTCTCAAATAATTGGTGTACCACCACGTGGTTGATAAAATCTTTTGGTCCCTAATCAAAATCAATATACTAAATCATGCTGCTACTTCGGGAATGCCTTGATAGTTAAATATAGTTCAAAAATCTCACTGAAGAACTGAACTTCGGAATTTTTAAATCCCATCGGCAATTGCCTAACAAGAAAAATTCTCCGACCATAGTGCTGATTACTACAAATATTGCGCTGATCGGATTCTGTAAGGCAAATTGATAGTACGCGTTTCATAACATCATTTTTAACTTAATATTTTTTTTCTGTGCCTGGCAAGGAGCACTAAATATGTCCTATTTTGATGCATTTAGGCATAGCAAATCACATAATTCTTCGCAACTGAATTGGGGTTCGAGAGGGAATACGGTTCGGAACCCCTCTCCCACTCTTTTCTAGCACGTTGATGGGAAAACTCCATTGAGATGACTCTCTCGTTTTAAAACTTTCGCCTTTTACTAAAATTTTAATAACTCCCTCTTTGTTTTGTTCGAAATGGTTTTTGAGGGGTTCCGGAGAGATTTTTTAGTTTTATTTGGAAACAATCCGCTATATATTAGTCTTATATAAGAACAAAGCGTAAGCTACTTTTCCTTCAAAAATAGAGTTGGAATGCGAGTTTCTCTCCCCCCGTGTAAAACAAGGTATCCCCCCCCAATTTCTGATTCTCTTAAGATTCAATCCGGGTTTATCCTCCCAATTTCTCTATTTGAAACAAGTCGTCCATCAAGCGTTAAGTTGCTCGCTTACTCAGGGCACGGTAGACATCACCCCAGAAAAAAGCCTGTTTTATCGAAAAAACCGGCTCTTTAATTCAAAATACAAGATTCGTTGTGCCTAATTCTTTATGTCGCTGTAAAAAGTTCACATTAGGGAACTCAAGAAGAAGAATAATTGACAGAGAGTATGAATTAAAAGCTTATCTCTACAATAATTGTTACTATATCACACAAATTTATTCATTCCTTGCTCTGAGTATCCGTTAACGTATCTGATTACAAATTAATATTAAATTTTTTTTTTTTTGCAACGGCATTCCTATAGATGCAAAATTGGCAATTTATTAGTTAGAAATTCTTCATTAATACGTTTCTTGTTTAAACCAAGATATCAGATTTCGTAACATTTTTACGCGAGGAATATTATGTCAATTACGGTATCATTTGCGCGAGCTTTATATTTGCACCAGTCAATCGACCTATATTATGTCCCACCACTCCATAGGAGTAGAATTGAGCATCACTCACTCACTATCTAAAATAAAGACTCTTTTTTGATATTTTATCAACAATATTAGAAAATTTTCTATTAAATTTCCTACCATTATTAGTCACGACCAATATTACTCTTATCACAGCGTGAGTTTTTCTCCATATCGGCCATAGCATCCGTAATTGAAAATTTTGAGAGCCGCGCTAGAGACCAGCGTGGTTCTGGTATCGCTATGAGGTTCTCAATCGATTACTGACTTACATCAATACTGGGACACTCAGAGCTTCCGATTGGAGTAAAGAGCATGACAGCTCCTTGGCTCTGTACAAGCCAAGTGCGCAATTTTCGTATCGTAATTCTTTACATATCTTGCCGTTCGCTAATTTATTTTATTTATTATTATATATTTATTATTAATTATTATGTTATTATTATTATTATTATTATCTTTTCATTATCTATTATTAATTATATTATTGATTTATTATTTATATTATATTGATTAATTCATTCTATTACTTATTTTATTATTTCATTATTATTATTATTATTGTTATACCCATTAGAATACCAAATAACAACTATTATTAAACCTATTAGTTGACGCAGGCAAATTATTTACTACAGCAAAATCCTCCCATAATTAAATAGAGTATGATATTTTTTCATTTAAAATATTTCTTACATGTAATCTATACTGACTGGAAAATGCGTCTAGGAACTTTCGTCTTATTTTCTATTACCTTTGATATATAGACCTTCAAATGTACGTATCTGAAAATTTCTCTATTTGGTTGGCGAATACAAAGACATATATGGGACAAAAATTCGAATGGGCGATGAGATTATAGCTCTGGATGTATAGGAATCTGCCGGTTGCTGGTCTACACAATTCGATCACGCTCCCAATCAAGCTCCGTTGCTATAACGTGTTGCGCTTGTTTACTGTCTTCTCTAGGAGCATTTCATTCTATTTTGAGAATGATTGATTGTTCTTCTTTTCGATTTCGTTTGGCAGCGGCTTCACATCCAGTCGCCTGACGAAACCTTTGTTGAGAGACGCTTAAGAGGCCTATTCATCTCTCGAAAGAACTCTTTGTTTATTTTTGCCTCTTCTGAGACCTGCGGATCGTTGTTATTGTTGCATTTCTACTTCTCTCATGTGAGCCTCTCTCTGGTTGAACTGTAGTCTCCTTTGTAAATGATTTATCCGCCCATTAATATTCCCATCCCTCTTCTTTCATGGGGAGGTTTCGTAGTCATTCCGATAAAAGTTTTTCTATATAAGTTATCTGCTACTTTTGTAATTTTTTTCAAGATCACTATTTTAACTGCAAGATTTAGTAAGCTATCACGTGTTTTAGATCGATGTTTATTTAATAACAATAAGTGAACAAAAGGAGCACTGTTTTCAGCAAGCAGATCGAATCATATTCTTCCATAACCTCACGTACTCTCGCCAAGTAAACTGAAGGAACATCTTCTTTCTTTTCTTCCTTTTTTTGAAAATCTCACTCGATTTGATACTTCGCAAGATTATGAGCGATTTCCTCATTCGCCGGCATATAACTTTGGAAGCATCTCAGCCCAATGGGAATATTTGCCATTTAGGTCAGCTACGATATCAGCGGGGAGACGGAAGGATAATATTCTCACGCAGCTCTTTTTGGTCATTCTACTCATTCAAGTTTTGAATACAGTTATTAGTCCGTAGTTGTAACCAGGTCATATATCATTTACCGCCATAATGCTAACTTTGGAATGCACCGATATCGGCAGAACTGGGTCTTTGGTAGCTCCCCACCAAAGAGGGGAGACTGTGGGGGTATGGAGATCGTTGCTCATTTAGCCAAGTGCCGGAAAAGTGAGTATCCCTCCCCATCTCCGAATTCAAAATATCGTTCTTTTATTAACAGGAGATTTGGGCAAGAGGGAGAAACGTATCGAAGTTTTCGCAGATGGCTTTTGACGTAGTAGTCTGACTTTTCTCTTACCTCACTAGTTCTCAATCGGGGAGTATTTTTTTTTATGGCGCTGGCATGTTGAAGTCTCTTCTGCTCTTTACTACTTTACTTTTTTTTTTTTTTTTTTTTTTTTTTTTTTTTTTTGTGCGCGTGATTATTCATTTTGAAATGGAGCTCTTTTTCCAAGACTAGCACTTTTAAAATAACGAGATTCTTCTCGCATTTGTTATGTAATTAAAAAGTTTCTGAGACTATTATGTACCACAACGCACTAAGACTTTTATTTTGTTAATTTCTTTTTTTTTCACATTATATTGGTCACTTCACTTAGCACTATATTTGTTCTTTGGCACTTTCACTTTCCAATATCACCACTTTTTTTCTCTGTTATGCGCCCCCCAAGATCAGAAAGGATGGCTTTTGTCACCTGTACCTGGGGGCCTCCACACAAGCCTATGCTACAAAACGACTGATCTCCTATATAATGTTATAATATGGCATATAGATTTTTAGAGATCACCTTGATAAAGCAAATAATAAGATGGTTTTGAATAGCGAAAGTTTCTTTATTTATTTCTTGTTAAATATTTTTGAACTAACAATTAAAAACAAAAATTAAATATTTCACAGTTGTTCAAAAATAGATGTTTACTTTATTAAATATATTTTAATCTGATCTAATCAATTTGCTAATTAATATTTGGACCGAGAAGAGTGTCAATGTGTTGCCTCTCCGCGGCTCTATTCCTTAAACATGCCCTTCTCCGCCAGATTGGCACTCAGGCGTATTTGTGACAGTTACTTTGGTTGACTATCTCCACGAAAAAAAGATGAAACCTCATTCTACTCTCGGATCTTTTGGCATTATACAATTTCGCCCTCTACATCCTACTATCTTTTTAAAAATTTTATACTATGTACGAATAGGGAATTAGTGTGTTATCTTTAAAAGTTGCCTTAACAGCGCCAACCTATCTTGTGAGACACATTATATATATATATTATAGAGAACCAGTGGCTCTTCAATAAGCAGTCATTCTTCATGATAATTTTCACCTAACAATAATCAGCTGCTCCTTACTGGAGGAACCCGTTTTTTCATTCATATTCTATCGTAGCCAACAACCTTATCAGCTTCAGGCGTTTTACCATCTCCGAAGGGATTTATTTTTTTATGCTTTTTTTTTTTTTTTTTTTCTTAGGTGTTATTTTTTGAGGTGATTTCTTATTTCATAATTCATCGCGAACGTTTCTCCTATAATGATTTTTCGTAATGAGGCTATCAATATATATATATTTCTGATAAGTTACGTTCTGACGGTCCTTTATAACTGTTAAAAAAAAGGGCCGACATAGCGAGGATCGCTCATGCCGACTTAAACTGTGTCTGCTCGACGTACTACCAAATTTTGCATCATGCCAACCCTATTTGGGCACAAAGACGTTGCGCATTTTGCCGTAATAATTAGCTGTGGTGGGCCAGCGGTTGGGCTAAAAGACGCGCGCTCACGACTTCTCTCTCAACATAATGATTAATTTATTAGGGCCGTCTTCAAAAGGCAGGATCAAACTAATTCAGACTAGATGTATTGCTTTATATTCTGCGCACAACATCAAGTATTCTCGCAGGTAATGAAGCGCATTCCCACTGGTTTAACGGTGCGAGTTCTCAGAGTAAACAACACCATAAGGTAAGAGGTTCGGCCAGTCGGAGGGCTCTCACTCTGTTCTGTGCAACATACATCTTCAGACCAAAGCAGCAAAATTCCATATCGATTTTACCTCCAGTGAGGCTGTATATAGCCCTGGGGTTTGAGCTCATACGAGTGTGCGATGAACCATTTTTCCAACAGGCCCTGCGACCTCTTCCTCGAACAGGCGACTAGTGAAATTACGACCTTAAAATCTGCAAATCAGTATCGACCTGACTTGAAATCCACAGAACGCGCGCATAAGCTTCGCTCAAGAATGCTATTCAATAATATTCCGGATATTGTATATTCTTTTGCAGCGGCACAATATATATACTGTAGCGAGATCGAATTAATACGTAAAGTACTGAACATAATTTTGGTTCCCTCTCGCATTTTAGGATAACTTCAGAATATTCACTGATGGACTGCCTTCAAACTTCTTGCACGTTACATCATTTAAAGAGGACACCCGTAATCAGGACTAGCGGGTCGAGAACCTCTATATACGAAGAGTTACCGGTTCTTATATTTCTTTCATGACATGAATCGGAGCACGTGCGGACAAACTGTTTTATTTTTTTTATGCATGTGTGATAACCTAACTCTTCATTTTCTGCTAAGGAGGTTTGATACAATGGTCCTATATTTCTTGGTAGTCGCTGTATCACTATATCTGCACACTATTTTCCATGCACAATCGCTAAATAGTTTAAAGAGAAATCTACCAGTGATCAAAATATTTTAACTGAGTGAGTGGCCTTTTCATCTTTTTTTAATTTCAGAGTTGTCGCTGAATTTATCTAATATCTTATCCCTAAGGTACTTATCCACCTCTTGATGTTCGATCTAATCTCTCGAAGATTCACATATATGCCTCGTTTAAATCGAAGGCTAATATTTGTTGCATTTTTTATCAGAACCGTTGTATACTAAATTTAATTTGGCAGTTTCGCATTATATGGACCGCTTTTCTGATGATTTTCTTTTTCGAACATGACTGAATCTTGGAGCACTTTTCCATTTCAATTTACCAAGTTAATAGCCGCCTTACTCAGAACGCTTTTAATAAGAGTCCCAGCTGATTTTGACTCATTGGCCCGTAGTGATCTCGGTGGGTGGAGTTCACAGACTACACTTATTTTAGAATTATCCATCTTTCTCTACTAGTAATCTCTCCATCTTTGTGGCGCTCGCAGTGTTATTTGCAAGCTAACAATAAATATTTTTAATAACACAATTTTTTATTTTCTTGGTAATTAACTCTCGTGATTCACTTGCAACCAGTATCTTCAATATTTGCGAGATTCTCCCTCAATATTCCCTAGCTTATATAATTGTTGTCACTCTCATTTGCCATTTCGATATATACTATATTATTGATCCAACGTGCGTGAGCACGTGCATATACGCACTGACTTTCCCGCCAAAATTGAGCCATATTTCTTACATAATTTTGTTAATCCACCTAATAAAAGCTATTTACCGGCAATATCGTATTTCTGTTTGTACTTAAAAAGACCCTACTTAGAAAGCAAAAAAGGAGTGCCTTCCTCATCGTTCGACATAATTATTATTTAACAGCTTTATTATTTGCAATATAGATATTTGAGATGTGACGCTATCTATCCTTGCCGGGAACCAGACCGTCAGTCGTGACGCGTGACGCAAAATACGCTCGTGTTTCTATATAACAATAGCTCACATTCTCGAGCAGCGGGCGACCATTGCGATTTTTTTTGAGCTAATCTTTCCTTTTAAATAACTGTATAAAGGCAGTTTGAGATTTGTGAAGCAGGGTATATTCTGAAGGTAAAACAATATTTTTCCAAAAAAAGAACGAATTTGCTTTATTGTTAATGGGCGAGGAATGTTAATTATTTCCCTAACTTTTACGATAATGGTGAAATACCATCTTCTGCTAATTCAAAACCTAGGTAGCTTAATCTTTTTACATAAAATTCGCATTTCTTTCTATTTAAATAATTTTTAAAATAATTTAATCTCTCAAATACTTGGTTAATCACTATCACGTGAACGGCTAAATCTTTAGAACATATTTAAATATCATTCTAGATACTACGTTGTTTACCACGAGAAATATGGCCTTGAAGGTAATATAGATAAAAAATTTCATCAAGAAACACGAACTTGAGTTTTAAACCCAGGGGAGTTATGTAAAAATAGAAAACGATTTACCCCTCGACTCATTGTCTAATACAAAAAAAAGTGCTTGATCTGCGTTCTGCACATAGGGCAAATGTAATTAGGCGTTTGTACAACATCACAAGTTTACTTAAAATTTTGATGTCCCATGAAGCGAACATAATCTGCTATAAAAACGCAATACGTTCCATCTTTTAGTCACTGAATTAAGCCTTTAAGTCACAGACCAATTTGACACGGCCCATCAATTTTTTCTCTTAACACCCTGATGGGGAACTTCCACTGCGATTGCGCTGTCTCTTTAAAACTTTCGCTATTTACTAATGCACAATATACCTGCCCATATATATTGTTGTCCTAATAAATTTATGTACGGATTTTCCTGTGACTAGGTATTAATGTTTTTACAGGAGGGACCGCTGCTATATTTAAGTCGCTTCCATAAGGGAAAAACATAGGCATAGGATGCACTCTCTCTTTCAAGAAGTAAGCATCGTTATCGGAAGATGCGATTTGCGTTCCTCTCCACCGTTTCCGGTAAACAAAGGTCTCTCCCGCCCAGTTTATATTTCTTAAGTTTCGTGTCCGCGTTCTCTCTCCCCCAAATTTCTTTAAGCAAGTCCGTCCCAAACTTTAAGTTGGTTTTTTCTACCATACATTAAACTTTTTCTCGGTAATATGATTTACATAACAAATAAATAGCAGGATTATCTAATCATTGGTATATCTCTAAAAAGTTCGTTTCTTAGCAGGGAAGAAATATGAAGAGAGTGAATTAAAGCATCTATCTCTACAAATGTGTATCACATAAACTTATTAACATTCTTTGCTCTGAGTGTCTTTGTCAACATATCTAACTCAAATATAATATTGAAGGCAAAATTTTTTCAGTGTATGAAACGCATTTTTAGAATTACAAATAGTAATCTGGTATAATTCATACTATATGATATGTTCTTCTTCAGACCCCAACAGTCATATAGTACAAATTTTCGCGATGAGTAAATATATTCAATTTACACGGTCGACTCTATGCTCTTTGACCAATAAATCACTATATTATCGTCCCCATCTCTCCTTCGGTATTACCTCTCGCAGATTCTCACCTACACTCTCCCTCAAATTAGAAAAACTTTTTTCGATATTTTATCAGCAATCGTATAAAGTTATGATTTTCCTGACATTATTCTTCCATTAATATTAATTTAAAACCGACTTCTCAATCGGAGCCCTCTCCCTCCATTGAAGGTTAACTCACCTATTTTGTGAGTCTCTAGCCTCAGCGATGCATCGTCAGTTTTATTGCGACAGGTTACCGAATGGGTCAACATAGATATATATATATGTGATACTCATGTAGATACTGGAAGAGGATGTCCTTCTTGCTACTTTCACTTAGTACTTCAGCTCGTATATGCATATTAATATAAGTATAGTAATATTATTCTTTATTCTATATACTCATTATAATTCCAATCATAACTAAGCGTATTAATTATTATTACTGTGATTATTTAATATTATTATTTATGTAAGTTAGTTATTGAATTATTATTTATTATCCTCATTATTAGTTATTTGCATTACTTCATTCCTTCCTATTGCCGCTCACTATGTGTGATATATATATACCTTTAAATACTGCAAAATCCTCATTAATTGACATGATAGTGGATCTATTGTCATTAGTAACATATCTACCATCCCCCTCCTAAAATACCTGATGGGAGGCGGGTTCTTGACTGCGATTTCTCCTGCTTTCTCTCGCGCTCCTCGCGCGCGCTTGACCGACATTTCTCTAATTTGGCAACGGAATACGAAAGAATACAATAGGAAAACATGCTGATAGGCTGTATATTGCGTGGCTACTAGTTCACCAACGTTCTGCCTGGTACGTGTATGCCTTGTCGACGTTCTCTCAGAAGCATGTTCATCTCTCATTTTGATAGTGTTGGTTCGTTCTTCTTTGCTGGGTGAGTTGTGCATGCTCACTTCATCCTGTCCTGCGACCTTGTGTGATGAGACTTGGAAGTCCTTTAATATCTATTTTACTTTAACATCTTCTAAAACCGGGGAATTGTTGTTGTTTATTATTATGATTTACTGCCCCCCAATATTCTCTCCCCCTTTTTTCGTATGTGGGGGTTTCGTAGTTATCTATAAAGTTGATATATGTTTATCTGCCTAACTTTGTAATTTTTTGAGCAGACTGGCTACTCTTCTGCCCGCGGTCAATTAAACTTATTTTGGCATGCCGAGGATGGAGGGGCTGCATTAATAAACACTTGTATGAACAAAGGATGCACTGTTTTTCAGCATAACATATATCTCTCCTAATTCTTCCGTGTACGAGCTCTCGCTGAACTATAACTGAAAGGGGAGTTCTTCTTTTTTTTTCTCCCTCTCTCTCTCTCTGATAACATCTTCATGATTTACTTCGCAAGATTGGTGAGCTCTTCTGTCTTATAGCCGGCAATTAACTTTTGACAGTTAATCTACATCCTAATGGAAGATCCTGCGCATGGGTCGCTAACGACTATTTCATCTTGGGTGAGCGATATGTATATTGATTCTCACGTTGCACTCTTTTGTATCGGTACTACGCCTTATCTAGTCTTTGAACTACTAAGTTACATCTCATGTGTAAACCAGGGTCGATTATATTGTCACACATACTAAACTTTGGAAGTGGACAATAGGCAGATCTAGTCTTCTTGAACCGCTCTCGCGCACCAAGATGAAGTGGAAGAGCACTGTGGTCAAACCCAAGGTACAGATTTGCTTGCGTAAAGGGTTGTTGCGGTCCTGGACCTTCCCTCCCCATCCGATTCTTAATTTTTTTTTCTCACTAAACACGAGGAAAGAGTTGCGGGGAAGGAGACTGAACAACGGTCGAAATTCGCAGATATCTTAGAGAATAGATAACTTAAAAAATCCACATACTCCAACGAGTCTATAACTATAATTCCGGTGATATCTTTGTTATGGTTGGGGATGGTTAAAACGTTATTCTGCTCTTACAGGCGTTTCGCTTAATTTATATTCTTTATGATTTTTCGTATTAGTTTAGTGTTAAGCTTATTTTATGTTATATTTGTTTGTCCTATATGTGATTTGAAAAATCCATCGCTTTTTGAAATTAAATGCGATACTTGAAAATGATTGGCATATGCAGACTTCTAAATTGTTATGTAGAATGTTTTCCTTTGCTCTGACATGAGAAATAATGTTCTCTTTTTTTTCTAAGGTGCTGGTAGTAGTTATGGGGAATTTCTACCAAGCTGTAAATCCAAAGGCTGGGCTTTGGTCACTCGTCTGGGGTACGTCTCAAAAACTTATCGATATACAAGCACTGACTTATAATGATCTAATTGGCCCTATTTACGAAGGATCCACTTGATACAGCAAATAATAGATTAGTTTTGGATATAGCGAAAACGCTTCTTTATGGATTGTCGTTTATGTAACGATTGCTGAGATCATTTGTGTAATAGACCAAAAGACCGCTATTGCCCTTATTATCCAAAAAAATAAATGTTACTTAAATACAAATTGATTAATTTAATCGGACTCGAATCTTAAAGTATCCATTTTTGGCACCAGGAGTCCAAGATGTTAGCTCTCTGGTGTTTTTACATTTCTGAAATGCTTGCCATGTGCACAGCCATTGGGGACAGAGCCACCTTGGTGACCTTGATAATATACCAAAAAGAGAAACAGTTATGTCGAAACAGGACTCTCTTTGTTACAAGATTTCCAGCAACATGCGCACCAGAGACCGGATCTAGATTCCGGTCCTAGTTGCATAGTATATCTTTGTAACTGATTTCTATCTATGTACCGATTAACGTATATACAGAGGTGGGGCACGATCCGTTACTCCGTTACTCCGTTATAACGGAACTAGTTTTTGTAGTAACGAAGTAACGACTCGTACTTTTTCTTTCATTTGTAACGCCCGATAAGTTCCGTTATTTTTCTGCCGTTACTTTTTAGTCCTCACATTTTGTTCGAACTTTTCATATTTGAATGTTGATAGCCAATTGACCAACCGCCGATCAAGCTAACAAAAAATCACTTTTATAATGATATATATCATTATATCTATTATAATTATAATATATTATATTATATATATATATATATAATATATATATATATATAAATATATATATTATATAATATATATAATATATATATATATATATATTATATACTATAATATATATATATATATAAACTATATTAGATAAGTATAGTTACTATTAGATTTTGAGGAATAAGGAAAGGAATAAAGGAAAATAGGATTGGATGTTTTCATAACTGATGATATGAACTGTGACTAGAGTGTGGTGGACACATTCCGAAAACCTGCATAACATTGGCAGTAATGAAGAGGTCGAAAATCATAGTGAATGTGTGGTGGGTTTGATGGTGCCAAGGAAATAGGTATTTTGGAAATGAAGGTCATTATAAGGAGGAGGTAATGTGTAGAGCGAGAAAGTTGGAATTGTAAACTCTGAGGTCATAGATGAAGATTACCGGTGAAACTGATCAAGAACAGGAGGCGAGATGGTGGATTGATTGGGATTGGAAGTTTTGTAACAAAATGTTTTATCGGAGAGCATAGTTCGAGGGATTGGAAGAGAGTAAGTAATCAGTACCCTTATATCTAGGGTAACCTTGTTAGGAATTCGGGAAATTAGTTTTATTAAGTGTTGTAGGGAAGATAGTATTTATACTTATATTTTGGTATAAAGAATGCGTCCGAGTACTGAAGACTAGATTGTGATAAAATGTGTGGCTTTAGAAGTGGATTAGTGGGATGTGGATAAATCTTTACTTTGAAAAAAAATGATGAGAAATGAGGGAGGAAAGAATAAATTTAGTTAGGTTTTGGCATTATCTAAGAAAGGTGAAATGAAACCATCTTCATTAACTGAGCGCGCAGAGATGCCTCTATTCGTGATGAGACACTCTCTCTCTGATATGGCTTGCGGGATTTGTGGTGAGTGTGTGTGAAATCTCATGAAAGACTTTCGATATCATTTCAAGTTGCTCTCTGCTCGGCCGCGTGTGAATGTAATAGGAAGACACTCTCCTCTGCTTCATTTTCCGACTCGTCTTAGTCTAGGCCCCGCGCCAATTTCACTGCCCGAGTGTACACTGCATCCACTTTAGTGCGCTCTTATTCTGGAGTCGCACTCCTACCGTTACTACGCCGTGAATCTCTGTCTGCTTAATCAGTGTAACTAATCCATTTCAATAGGGGCAGCGATGATGGACAACTGGCTCTGCCATGTTTCATATGCTCATCCATTATACGAGGTTACTCATTTCTGTCCAATATATGTGTGGATATATATATCTGTGCCAAATAGATCGTATGTGCAGCCCCCATCCTCTCACACGTTGCTGGAAGATTCAGTCTCTTTCACATACAACTATTATACCGATCACGTCTGCTCTCGAGAGTAAGCTTTACTCCTCTCTCCTCCTCTCTCAGGAACTCAATACCCTACATGTGTAACTCGCTGGAGACGTAGCTGTTCGGTGGGGTGGAATTTGTCCCTTATATATAGTTGAGAATGTCAGTCCGCACAGATCTTGGTGCTTAGGATTAGTGTATATATCCAGCACGCACGCTCTTCAAAAATCCGACGTAGCGCTGCGGTGAGCCCTGCCTCACTGCGACCTCATATCTTCTTATTTATGCGGATGATTGTTATTGATTGGAGGCGAATAACCTCTTGAGAGAGTTTGAGAAGGAATTGGTAGAGATTATATTGCTAGGGTGTGTTTAAAGGAGATAGTTTGTGAAAGGTAAACGCAAGAATAAGAGTAAATTATGGTCTTGGAAGGTGAGGGGCCGTCCTCCGCGTGAAATGAAGTTTATGTAGATAGTGAGCAGCCGGAACAAGTGTCTGGGTTTAAATATTTAGTTATAAATATGTGATGAAAAGGGAACGGATGATGAGAGAGTAGTAGGAAAGTTGCGAATGGCACGCGAAGGTCAGTGGCGCAATCTAAAATTCGTTTGGTGGAATGCACAAGGGACTATCGTTTGAGTGCACATATGATCTTCACATCGAGGTATGTGTTTTTAAATAATTCAATTTCAAAAAATGAAATTTAATAATACACAAACCAATAAATTTCCAAAACATACCGTATTAATGTCACTATCGGAAAACGCCTAAAAGAAATAACAGGAAAAGTAACGCAGTAGCGGCACTTCAATTACCTTTTCCTTTATCAAAAACGGACCCGCGCAATAGGATAACGCAACTACTTATTTTCGGAAGTACGGAGTTAGCCGACTCAACCGGAACTACTTTTATTGAGTAAAACGATGCCCACTCTGGGTTTAATTATATATATATATATATAATACTAAATATATATGTATTAGTATATATATATACGTACTATATATTAGTTATATATATATATAGTATATATATATATTATATATATATATATACTTATATATATATAATATATTTTAATATATAACATTTTATATATTTTACCATAAAAAATATATTTCCTTTTGCAAAATAAGGACAGTCCCAAGGTCAAATTTTAAAGAGATTTGACAACCAACGGAAAAAATTGAATGTGTCACTCTATGTACAATATAAGTATATTATAAGTATATTATATATATATATATATATATATCATATATATATATTATATATATATATATATAATATATATATATATTATATATTATACTATATATGGGGTAATATAGGGAGGTCGCGAGGGTTACTAACTTTATGGCGTATTTTGCCTTTTTTGGGGGGTCGCAGAGGCTAAAGTGATTGACAAAACGCTAGGTTAAATTAAAACATTCAAGTTATATATTACGTAATTTAAAAAAAAAATATTTATTTCTTAAAAATATTTTTGTAAAATTGTAGACGAGCCAAAAGTTCTTTTTTAAATATTCCAATATAAAGTACCAAAGATATCCGAAAAAGATAGGGTTATCGGAAAAATATCGAAATCTTGATAGGATATATACTTTTTCGAACCTAGTACCATAATTTGCAGCCGATCCTGCTGTTTTTCTAATTTCATTGTAATATTATCTCTTATTACTTATTAAATTGCGACACAGATATTCTTAAGTAATATCTGATTATTTTGCATAATTTTAAGCTATGCATTATTTATATGTTTAATTTTGTTAATTTTAGAAGTAGCTGACAGTAAGAGTTAAAGAGGAAAAAGATCAGTAAATATCTGTATGTTAGGTGGTTGGTGATTCTTCTTTTAAAATGAATTGTTTTTTTGATGGTTATCAAATGATTTTAGACAACTTTTTTTATTTATTTATTTATTTATATTTTTTTATCATTTTTTTTTTTTGTGATATAATCTTCAAGATACATATCATCATTAATAAAGGGATTAGATGTTCCGCTTGAACTTTTTTACCTACAAATTTCTTATTTAGATTAAATATTACTTAGAATAAACTTGGGAATATATTGACTCTCGATCCTTTCTCACCAGTTGATATCGCAGTCTCATTCCTTTTATCTTCAGGTCGATAATTAGGAGTTCTTAAAAGAAACTTTGGAAGTGTCAGGGAAGGCCGTAAGCCACTTTCCAACATAGCCAAAAAGTGTTGGTAAAGAGTCACTGGTATTAACCAGACTACATTCGGTTATAATCATGTACGCCCATAATAGCTAATACTATAGGCGAATACTAGTACAATACTCCTCCTCTAATGTGATACTATTATATGCATCTACTATATATACGGTATATAATAAATTAACGCACTTTATGTCGTAACTCATATATATCATCACCGAGTATACTATCGATAGCAGTAAGTGATATATTTTTATATATACTATATTATCTATATATATATGTGTCGTGTGTGTGTAGTGTGTGTGTGCTGTGTGTGGTTTAAGTAAAGTCGATTTTGTCTCTACGCGATGTCTGCGCTTCTAAACTACTTAAAGTTCCGATCCGGAAGGTTCCACTACTTCACCCCTTTCCTTTCCTGGAAGTCAGAATTTCCAAAAGGATTTCTAGGCTGCCAGGCAAAGGTCGCGTGGTGGTGAACCCTCAAAAGAATACGCCTCTCCTTAATCCTCACTGCTGCGTACCTGTCCATGTCGTTCTTCGAGACTCTCGAACATTCAGAATTTGTCTGGGCTCAGAAGATAAGTATTTTACTCATTCTTCTACAACGCCCCAACATTCTTTATTTACCAGTGTGATATATAGTGCGATCACGAAATATATTCAGTCCCAAGAGCATATATTTGCCAAATGCTACATTAGACCATTGGGCTCAGGAGGACCAACCTTAAATATTGATACAACTTCTTGCTCCTAAACAATATGTATATATATATACACCAAGATTCTCTAAATCGCGCTTATTCTCAAGATTAGGATCCCTGCCACTGTGATATCCTCTCCAAGCCTCGTCAGCACTATCTCACTATCTTAAGCCTAGTGAAATTTCACAGTCACAGACCACTTCTCACGCTTAATATAATATACAAATATGGATTAAAAATTTAAACAAGATAAGGTGACCACACCCTTAATTAAATAACATATTATAATGTCACTGAATAATCATTGGAATACCAATCTCACCAAAACAACACTTACCTACATTCTGAATTACCTCAAACTATCAATACTAAGGACTACAGAAAAATCAATCCCTCCAAGTATGATATGCGATCCCATCGCGTATTCTCTCTCATACACATAAAAGTGTTTAATTCTGAAAATATCCCCACAGATGCCAAAAACACAACTATACGCTCACCTAACAACGGATCAAGAATATCCACTCAGAAGAAATGCAAAGGCTAAAATCAGAAAACAATGAACTTACAATAATTATTTATTCACTCATATATTTATCGTTTTGTCGCGTAGTGTGAATCTAGTATCCCACAGATTCGCCATTACTCAGACATGAGGCTTCAGCGCTAAACCAATGACTCAGACACTATCACTACCTCTATACGCTCACACGTCACAACTACGAGATCTCACGATAACACACCGCGCACTCACGAATGAACGTGAATAACGTGCTTCAATACCAAGCCACTTTTAGCTTCTCTCTCGATCACTGAGGTGACTTGAATCCGACTCGTACTCTCACACTACAGACACCCTCGATATCTCATACCAATAGACTCTTACATCTGTATCCCTCCTGCATATATTCAAGAATCCTAGCCGATATCTCCTTTGTACGTCACCACAATTAACTTCAAATTTACCACAAACATGGCGGGACTTTTCATGGCTCATCATCTCTGATCCACAAACCCCAACCACAAATACTAAATCACAATTCACACATAACCACGCCTACCTAACAATATGACCATCTGTTAAAAAAATATTATCAACTACAAGAAAGCAAATATTCTCTGTCTTTCTGAGAAAATATAACTTATAACGAAGAAAATAATTCTAAAATTATTAAAAAAAAAAAACCTTACATGGCTACCGTAAGCAATTCAACCCCAACTTCTCACCCAGAAATAAAACACCCTAATAAAACGAATAAACAAAACACCACTAAAACCACATCACTCATTACCCAACTTACACAAATTAAGCATACTCAACTCATACAAGAAAAAGAATTAGGAAAAAATAAACCAAAATACTAAACATAAGACCAACACAACAAAATATTCAAGCACAATAAAAAAATCCGCTCACTTCACAGCTCAAAACCCCCTCCATCACCCCAACCAACCCACTAATCTACTCTTTAAACGAAGAAATAAAATCCAACCCAAAAAACTAAATTGTGCAATATTACTATGCATCACACTTCAAAAATCAGCCACATAGCTACAATCCTCGACAATAGACAAAAATTTGAACGACTAAAAAAGTTAAAAACAACCAAGAAAACCCTTCCCCCTTTTACTCCCCCCCCCCCCCCCCAAAAACACACCAACACAAACACAACCACAAAACCCACAAAACAATCCAAACACACCAAATAATCAAGTAATTCATTTCAAACATCTCACTCTGAAAGCTACAAGCGCAATAGTCCGATAGACTCATATCAGTTCTAGTCAAGCTATCTATAAGTTATGTCTTCCTATCCACATATGGATCGTGCCGTTCCTCCAACTCAAATTGTGAGATGATACATAGAATAGATATACTACTATCCTCAGCTATCGTACCTTATGTTGCGAAATGCATCTTAGTGCCATCG
Organism: Trachelipus rathkii; assembly: GCA_015478945.1. NCBI lineage: Eukaryota > Metazoa > Arthropoda > Malacostraca > Isopoda > Trachelipodidae > Trachelipus > Trachelipus rathkii. The sequence continues at coordinate 9,887 of JABUQX010033818.1, read as the reverse complement.
TGGCTATCTATGATGGTCGCTCGTCTCGCAGTCAGACTACTCTCTCCTCTCTCAAGCAAATCACCTAACAACCCGACCTTGTATAGACCTATATCACTGCTCTCTACAATATCCAAAGTATTAGAAAAATTAATCCTAACTAGAATATCTCCCTTCATCCTCTTATCAAACTCACAACATGGATTTAGACAAAAACCACTCCACTACCACTCTCCTAACCGATCTAACACAACACATCCTTACTGATTTTAACCAAACTCTTTGCCCTCTTCCCACTCTCTTAGTAGCAATAGACATTAACAAGGCATTTGATACAGTCCTTTGATACATATAAGACAATAAATTATGGCAAATTTCCTGTCCGGTCTTACAGCTAGAGTTCTTACAAGGACACCACTCTTCCCGTAGATACAAATTATATATCGGAGTCCCCCCCCCGGGGAGCCATCCTTTCACCAACACTATTTAACCTTTTTATGCATAATCCCACATCCCCTTCCATAAAAAATTAATAGCTATGCAGACGACCTAACAATCACAGCTCAAAACTCTTCTATAAATACAGCATGTAGAGAACTACAACAATATAAATCAACTAGAACAGTGGCTAACAACAAACAGAATGACTGCATCACCTCAAAAATCCTCTATTACATTACTACAGACAGAAAAGAATCAAACATTCACCCAACAGTTTTTCTATCAAACAATAGATTCCTTCTCAACAAACAATCCACCATCCTAAGTTTGACTTTTGATACACATATAACATTCACCCCCACATCAACAATATTACTTCTAGAGCCACACATAAATGCGCTGAAACAATTAACTGGAACAAATTTTGGTCAGCATAAAGAAAACCTCACAATAGTATACAGACAATACCTCAGTCCCTTTTTAAACTACGCATCACCTGCCTGGGTGCCCTCAATATCACAGTCCAACATTCAGAAATTAGAAACCGTACAAAATAAAGCTCTCAGGATAATAACGGGCTGCCTTCCCACCACACCTATCCACCACCTACTAACAGAAACAAAAATCTTCCTTATAAAAGGCTGTCAATTTTATAGTAAATCACTCTCAATAGGTCACTCCCTGCACCTAGGAGGAAAAAAATCACACCAGCACTATACTATTCAAATATATACAACACGCTTCCTCCCCACCGCCAGATACCCCCATTATTATAAAACACATTCATACCCAGTTAACCCAAAGAACGATTTCCGCATATCCAAATAACACCATACTTCAAGCACGTCCACCCGAAATATCCCATAGAGAACAAACTTTGGACCACCAAACATGAGTAATGCTGTCCCGTCTCCACTCTGGGCACCATCCCTCCCTTCAGGAATAAAATTTAAAATTTATAATACACCCTCCTTTGACACGATAATCCTTTATTCAGGCACTGCACACACTTATTCAATACGCTATCATTTAACAAATTCATAAAATGTGGGATGTATTATTTTTATGTTTGTCCATTCATTCCCCCATCACCAATTTAGAGTTGAGGGCCTCCAGTCGTGGAGTTGGTGTCGTCACAAGATGGTTTTGAGGGAGATTTTCTTGCTTCATCAGTCTCTGCAACATTCATCGTCTACATTCTACTTTCCAATTTACCTCATATAGATCTCACCCCTTATTCTTAACTGAAACTTAGATGATGAGCGTTCTGATGGCAAACCCTACTTTGTTCCAAAGGCTGTTGTTCTGATATGCACGGAATTACGCTGTTTTGTCTCGTATCTCTCTAATTTGGAATCTTTTCGAATCTTTTTTATGTCTTATGGCTCAGGCTCTCTCTCCACAAATATTAAAATAAATTTATTTGTTCTATATATACTAGTCTCCAACACTCAACAAACTATAAAGAATTCGCTATATTTTTAGTTTCAAAAGTTGTAGAAGAATTTATTAGTCTTCTCCTTTCTCTGAATCATCATCTTAATGATTTAGCAATGTTCGCGTGTCACTTGACCTATACTCCTGTCAATCTCAAGATCACAGACGAGTGGAACCGCCTTCAATTTCTTTCTTCTTAAAACCGCATAACAGATTGGTGCAGTTCTCCAACTTGTATCCCTAATCATGTTGGATATGAATCCAAATACCGACTTTCATGATTAATAATCCTTCTCCTTACATTATGCTAAAATAGTTTGTCCACTATTTTCTCCCAATCGAATTCGTATCTCTGGTATCCTATACTTCTTATTCTCTTCAATGTCTATAGTCTTTCTCAGTTTGATAATTGGCCTCCATGCTGTACGATGTGAGGAAGACGTTTATGTCACTTTCAGTGTCTTGACAAATGTCGGTACTTGCGAATCTTGCATACTATCTTTGATTTCTTTGAATGAAATGGGGCTTCTCCCAGGAGAGGTCTCTAGCGAGTGCGTTACATAAGTCAGTATATCTGTAGTGGATTTATCCCTCTTTCATTTTGGTGGAACGTATAAATTCCATATTTTCTAGCGATCCTCTTTTCAACTATAACCTATATAAATCCTTGGTTTAAATTCTTGCTGTTATCATTTCTGTGATACGCAGCATAGGGAATTACCGTTATTTTGTTTTGACTTTCAAATCTACAGATAAACTCATCTGGATTTGCAAATTCATCCGGTAAACGGGTTAAAATCCTGTTTCTTCAGTTGTTACACAAAACTAGAAAATGGTAATTATCTCAACAGGGTTTCTCTTACATATACTAGGACCTTTTCTGGATCTTTGACAATAGAGCATCCTTCCGACGCCACTGCAATTTTGCCTCCCACTTAAACTGACCACTACATTGTTCAAACATTGCCTTTTGAGGTTCTGGAGTATTTCCCCTTCTCCTAACCGCTTCCAACTCAATGCCTAATCTAATTGTATATTATTTTCTAAAGATGGTTATTTCTGCTCTCATCTCTGCTCTCTCTCTCATATCTCTCTCATCTCTCTCTCTCATACATGCCTCTTCTCTCCTCATCTCTCTCTCTCGTATTCTTTTTCTCGTTCTTCTTCTTCTGCTCACGAGCTTAGATTTGATCTTAAAGAGGTACTAGTTGGTCCTGATGCATCATCTCCTGTAGTTCTTAATCCATTATGGTAGAATCCCGATCTTGGTCACCTCTGCCTAGGATAATTCTATGATTGGTTCGTTTGTGCTTTTTGTTGTCCTCACTTCCAGCTTCGTTTTTCTCCTTCACCGTGCGCTTTTCTGGTGCCGTCAGTTTGTGGTTGTGTCTGGTTGTGGGTCCGGTGGTGCGGGTGTTATTGTAAGCTGTTCGCGTGGTTGTGTCAATTTTGGTTTTATTGGGAATTTTGTCAAGTGTCTGTGGCGTTTGTAGTCTGTGTGTGCGGTTTGGCGACTTAGTATCTTGATATTGTGAGATCTTTGATGGATCCTGGGTTCCTTAGCTGAGGTTAAGGTAAGTGGCTTTTTTTTTGTATTTCCAGGTGGTAGACTTCTTTCCCTCTTGGGTTTAATAGTTCTGTACCGCGGTTCTTCTCGGTTGTAACTTTGTTTTTCCTGTCTTTGGTTGTCCGTCTTTACGCGGATCGCGATTTTGCTAGTTGAGGTTGGTTGGCATATGTAGGGGCACTTAGGTTTGGTATGACAGCCGATAGTTCTATTCTGATTGGAAGTTGCTATCGTGGAACCTGGAGGTTGTTTCCGCCGGTGCCCCTGCTTTATGGTTTTGTTGTTGGAGGTTCTTGGTTTCTAGATTAGGTATGAAAATGTGAATCTAATTTGCATAAGGATTATTTTGCAATCAATTATATCATAGTTACATACAAAATATTCTTAGCATAATATTAAAAGTTAGTTAGTTTTCTATTACTGGCCTGTCTGAATTTGAACAATTGTTTATTGCGCCTTTCTTCTCGTTTACTTGGGTGGTGTGATGGAAAGGGATAGTTTTTATTCGGACTTTTCAGGCAGTTGAGTCTATGATGGAACTTAAATCCATTAATATTTTTATTGGTCACACCACAACCTGATAAGTTGTCCAGAAAGGCATAATAAAATGATACTACCTATGTATAGTTTATTTTATAACTTTCCATATAAACATCTCCTCTCATTTAATGAGCCAGGTCATCATAAACTCTCGTTTGCAACAAAGAGATAAATTCATAGCTGAGTCACTTCTATGGCTATAGAGTATACTCCGAAACAATATCGATTGTAGCTAGATGTTGCACACTGAAGGGTTATGAGAGTGGACAAGTAATAGAGAACTTAGATATATATGAGATTAGATATTGGTGTCAATATTTATCAAGGAGATCTGAGAGAGGTACTTTGCAATATTAAAGACCAGCAGCTACTACAGGATTGCGAGTAATAACTCGGCTACATTCGGAAGTTCTATATATGCACACGTTAGATAGTAGCATGGAACAGATGAGTGTAAACTAGAATAAATCTATCGACTACTGACCCAGTTAAACTGAAAACATCTTAATCATGATAAGTATCAAAGATGAATAATAGACATTTTCTATTTAGCTAATATATAGTATGGTTTCTCCTAATATTCATTAAGTCCAAAAAATTTCTCGTTTCCTCTTATTGGAAAATGGAAGGGGCCACATAAAAATCGACATGAGATTCCATAAAACTCGGTCTGATGAAGAATATTGTTAAAGGATTGGATACTAATGGTGCAGACATGTAGGATTTCAGTTTTTGAAAGGCATATTATCTAATAAAAGTGACACCACCACTTCCGGAGAAATTCTAGATCATTCACAGGATTTTTTACCACTCAACTACTTTATTTCTTCTTTTTCTAATTATGAGGCATATTTTCCCGGCTTATGCCTCAGCCTTACTTCTAAAAGCCGGTGACATAGAAACAAACCCATACCTGGAACCAACAAATTCCCAATATGCAACAAGGTAGTTAAAAGAAACTCAATAAACTGCAGCAGATGCAAACAATGGATACACAAACACTGTTCTCCTTTCACCACGCTACCCCCTTCAAAACACAACTGGATCTGCCAAGTCTGCTCTTCACTCACAATAAACCCCACAGCAACCACATCACACAAACAAACCGACAACATAAACATATTACAATTCAATACAAACGGACTACACAACAAAACCCAAGAAATAGAAGCCTTCTTAAAACAACACAACATACACATAGCCATGATACAAGAAGTCCACCTAACCGAAAACTCTCCAGAACCAAAATTCTGCGCCTATGATGCTATCTTCACACCCCAAACCTCTAAAAATCACACTCTACTAACTCTTGTACACAACTCACCAGCACACACAAACACCACCTTACAACCTACAAACGGCATTAAATGACAACACCACCAAATACATCTCTACAATATGACAAACATTAGAAATAACCCACAGCCTGTATAACATCTACATATTCCCCACCACACCACACCAATCACTGCCCCAGAAATTAAAAAACAAACCTCACCGATATCTCCCACCTCCAAAAACTCCAAACCCAAATTCCAACCACCCCCACCATCATAAAATATCAAATGTCAACAAAAAAAAACTGTTAACAGCTCAAGGGGAATGAACATACATAAACTACGAAACAGCATAGATCTGGACACAATTTCGTCGGTAGCTAGGTTATTTAGGGAATAAACAATGCATAGCATTCCAGCTGTAAATTTTAATCGACAGGAACGTTCATGATTCACTCAATACAGTAGGCCATAAGGCGAATATTTCTGCACGGTTTTCCTATTCCAAAATAACGCAGCTACCAAATCCATTCCATCAAATTCCCCAGAGTGTCATACAGTTGAAAGAGTTACAGTAATTCTATCTCCTAAGAATCTACTCAGTTTGAATAGAGAATACACGTGGTAACGCATAAACAACGTTTCTATATCTGGCACGTATTTCGAGGGAAAATATAATTAGCAACTACGGAGTCCGACTTGCGAAGGACATTGACAGCAGACTTGGAGAGCGTTGGCAAATAAAACACCATTTCAAGACTCATAAGCACCTTTGTTATCACACGGAATCAACCATCATATATTCTCAACTGACGTGCTACTCTCAAACTTCGTGTGCACTGCTGCGTGCAAGAAAACTGAATCCACCAACCAACGAATAACCCACCAAAGAATGTGGAAAACAATTGATACTACTTGACCACCATCAATACCTCAACCATATTTAATGCCATATATCGTAGATCAAAATTAGTAATATCACTCATGAAATGCCGCTAATTGTAACAAAAAAACGTGCCTGAGCCAAAGCTACGACCAAACCTCCAAGTCTAACACATATACAAAGAATTCGCACCCAGAGCGTATCACGGAGTCGGTCGTAATGTTGACCAATATTATAATCTGCTTTTGCTCAAAGGATGTATCAGTTAAACGCTAAACCGGAGACGACGACGCCTCATAAGCAGAGAATCGAAAATCAATCGAAGAGCGGGCCACTCAAAGGCAATATAATACTTAACAATAATTTTGGGTGACGGAGTCCAAATGAGATCGAGCTCACAAAGGACAATATGAATTATAACCACAGGGCGAAGCTGTAACGCATTAGAATAACGATATACACAAAACACTCGATAACTAAATCGAGGCGTAACAATTTGTGACCAGACACAGATTCTTTCGGCGAAAACTAAAAATCCGACAAACAGTCTCGTTAAGTCCTTTGGCACCTGTAGTGAAGGAGCAGGCAGCTAATATTTATCAATTAGCACAAGTGATAACAATAGTTCAATATGCAGCGTCTTCTAAAATATAATAAATCATTGGGGGTATATCTGCCCGCGTGGGATGAAACTTTGTCATTTATCGTGGAATATAATAGCTATCATATATATCATTTACAACCCGGAAAAGACTCCTCTGATCCTTTCATTCATGTATCGTACTCATCCATTTCCTCATATTATCAGACTTCTAGTGCCAAACTTACTAAGGAGAATAAAGAGTGAAAGACATTAAATGCATTATACATAACCTTTATACATCTCATCAACATAGGACACAATTTGCCCCAACAGGGCGGTTTCAATAAAAAACAAACCATTCATACCAACTCGCACGCACAAACATCATTCAACACAATCAACTGTCTAGCTCAAAGAGCGCACACTGCACCAAAACAATATATCATAAACAATGAACGGATCAAGCGAAAGCCTTGATTATAGTGAGCTCCTAAATTAAATAACCCTTTAGATTGAGACACAAGACCTTCTATACTAGATATTTAACATATAACGATCGACGAATATCTCTAGAGAGTACTACTATGGAAATTTAAGATTGTATGATAGGTCTAATTTGGTTATGTAAATACCTCAAGAAGCCACAGCACATCATATAAACAAACTAAATCACATCCAAGAGAAAATTCCAGAATAGTTAAATCTTATATATCGGAGAGTTATCCCCAAAAGTGCTTCCTCCTAAAACTAAATCCTGCTGAATGCCTCCACATGCGTAATGCTTTCACTGAAAATTCAAACTAGGAGCAACCTTCACACAGGCAAGAGAACGATTGCCACAACGCTCATCAAGTATTAAAAAACGAGGACTCGAGAGAAATCATTGATCCCATTAAAAATTCATTATGAGGAATTATAAATTTTACACGGTCAGACTGCCACTTCAACAATGTTGTTGCCACCATTATCAACACCTAGTACTCTTCAAGCCTACAGAACTTTAAACCTGTGTGGCTGACAAAGAATAAACCGATCAAACGTACAGTTTGGACAATTTGCGAAGGTGTACTACTTCAATGTATCATAGTGACCTACATGAGTGATACAACGGAAAAATGCTCCGTATAACACTCATAAGAGACGAGGGAAAATTAGTTTTTGGCATATTAGAAGACGCACACGAATCTATGTCTTAAATAAGAATCAACCCGTTTGGTGAAATTCTTTGCAAGTCTATTTTCTGTCCCGCCAGAGCTAGAATTGGACATACAGTCGCGATTTTTTTCTCAAAGGAAGAACGCACGCCATTCATAGTTTGTCCTTGGCCTCTGCTATATGATCTACTGGTTGACTTTATATTTGTGCTACTAGCTCCTCATCAATGCTGTACTTAATAGAATAAGTTTTGAGCATGTACGATATGAGACTGTAAGGAAATCGTTGAGCGATAGGCATGAATTAGAGTGTTGGGTTATAAAGGGAGGGGAGTGGTGGAGAGTCGAGTTGCCATGAGAAAGGATTAAGAGGTAAGTGGGTTAGGTGAGAAGGGATGGACGGTCGAGGAGGGGAGGTACGAGATATATGAATGTAGTGATGGCGGGTACGGAGCGGAAGATGGTGAGTCGACTATGTAAGAATCTGAGCTGTTCGGCCGACAAGAAATTTGAGCTAGAGAGGTGAGATTGATTGTGCATGGAGTATATGTAAGATAGAAAGGAACTGGTGATCAGAAGTGAGCCATTGATGAATGGTCGTGAATGGTGGACGTAGCAAGAAGAGAATGGGGAGAGGAGGCAGAACGGAGTTTGGGTGTAAATACAGTAGAGGTGTGGTGTGATGTGGGTTAGGAGGTGCGAGGTAGGGAGATTGGTTAATGAGGGAAGGATGATATGGGGAATAGATGGTGTCTGACGTAGGGTACATGTGGATTGAAGGTGTGATAGGAGGGATGGGAAGGAGGAAGATATTCGGTAAGTTAGGACGGAAAGTATATGAAAATTGTGAGTTCAAAGTACTTTGGATATTGTAGAGAGCAGGGATATGGGTTTGTACGAAGCAGGATTGTTAGGTTGATTTGCTATGGACTATTTAGTTTGAGAGTGTATTAATAAGTGGTAGGGGTTTGAAGATAGGAGATGGTGGGAGAAGGATGTGTGTTGTAGGCAAGAACTGTTGAAAGTATGGATGTTGAGACTAGGAGAAGCTAGCGGATCGCTTTCGTTCCTAATGTTGAAGAATACTTGATATTTGGGTCTGGATTGGAGATGTTGAGATTTTTAAGTTTTTGATAGTGGTTGGAGATTTTGCTAAGGGGGGGAGGTAAAGGGAGGAGGGTTTTGTTGGATTGTGTGTAGTTTTTGTTTAGTCGTGTCAAGGATTTTGATGCATATTGGTGCGAAGAGAGAGATTGTAGGCTATGTGGAGGGCAGAAATATTTATGAAGTGTTCGCATAAGATAAATATTTGCATTAGTTTTTTGGGTTGGGATTTATTGCTTCGTTTACAGAGAGATTAGTGGGTTGGTTGGGGTGAAGGAGGGGGTTTGAGCTTGTGAAGTGAGGGATTTTTTTATTGTGCTGAATATTTTTGTTGTGTTGGTCTTATGGTTTAGTATTTGGGTTTATTGTTGCCAATTCTTTTTCTTGTTTAAGTTGATTATATTATTTATTTTATTGTTGGGGTCTGTGATTTGGTTTAGTGGTGTTTGGTTCTTTGTTTTATTAGGGTGTTTATTTCAGGTGAGAAGTTGGGGTTGAATTGCTTACGGTAGCCATGTAGGATTTTTTTTTTTTTTATAATTTTAGAATTATTTTCTCAATGTGTTATATGTGGTCAGTGTAAGCTTGCTAGTTTGCTTTCTTGTAGTTGATATATTTTTTTAACAGATGTATATGTAGGTAGGGTGGTTATGTTGAATTGTGATTAGTATTGGGTTGGGTTGTGATCAGAGATGATGAGCATGAAAAGTCCGCCATGTTGTGGTAAATTGAATTTGTGGTGAACAGAAGGAGATATCGGAGGATGTGAAGTTCTGGTTATGTTGTATAGGCCTTTGAGCAGGTTGGTTTCTGTTGTTAAGGATACTGAGTGAATGTAAAGTGTTTATAAGTGTGTCACTTTTTGGTGTGTGTGTGTGTATGTGTGTGTGTGTGTGTGTGTGTGTGTGTGTGTGTGTGTGTG
>JABUQX010033817.1:22500-59249 GCA_015478945.1 Trachelipus rathkii | reverse complement strand
CCAAAATCTGAAATACATTGACAATAGAACAACGAAACTTGATATTTACAGCCTTTTTAGGTTGTATCTGTGAGATGTATCCGGCGGTAAAAAATGACCGATTTGACCCAAATCGGGGACCAGACCCATCAAATACTTGAAAAATATTGACATATGGAATGATTGAAAAACTCGGTAAGTAACAACCTCTGAGGAGTGCTATCTTAGCAATGACCCCGGGTTTTTTTTTTAAAATTGACTGTGGGTGCCCAATGGGTACTCACTCCAAATCTGAAATTTGGACATAGAAGCAAACGAACTTGATATACAGCCTTTTAGGTTGTATCTATAGATGTATCCGGGGTAAAACGAACCGATTTGACCAAATTCGGGCACCAGCCCCACAAAACTGAAATATGGACATAGAATGATGAACTCGGTATACAACCTTTTCTGAGGATGTATCTTAGAAGACCCCGGGTGTAAAATGAACTGTGGGTGCCCCAGACGGGGTACTCCCCCCAAAATCTGAAATATTGACATAGAACAACGAAACTTGATTTACAGGCCTTTTTAGTTGTATCTTAGATGTATCCGGGGTAAAATGACCGATTTGACCAAATTCGGGGACCAGCCCCACAAAAACTGAAATATTGACATAGAATGATGAAACTCGGTATACAACCTTTCTGAGGATGTGTCTTAGATGACCCCAGGGTGGTAAATGACGTCTCGGTTGCCCAGACGGGGTACTCACCCAAAATCTGAAATTTGACATAGAGACAAACGAAAACTTGAGTATACAGCCTTTTTAGGTTGTTATCTTAGATGTATCCGGGGTAAAATGACCGATTTACCAAATTCGGGACCAGCCCCACAAAACTGAAATATTGACCTAGAACGATGAAACTCCGTATATACACATACCATATAAGCTACTCACATCCTAATATATATGGGTTAAATAGCCGTACCAGACCTAAGGTCTCTGGGACCCCAAACTTGAAATATTGACTTAGAACGATGAAACTCGGGATATACCTTTTATATCTAGTACCCATATCATTATATGGGTTAAATATCCGTTCACATCCTAAAGAGGGGTCACCAGCCCCACAAAAAACTGAAAGAAATGACCCTAGAACGATGAAACTCGGTATACACATACCATATAAGCTACTCACATATATAGGTTAAATAGCCGTACACAGCCTAAAGGGGGTCTCTGGGACCCCAAATTTGAAATATTGACCTAGAACGATGAAACTCGGGATATACCTTTCATATCTAGTACCCATATCATATATGGGTTAAATATCCGTTCACACCCCAAAAGGGGATCACCCAGCCCCACAAAACTGAAATATTGGCGTAGAACAACGAAAACTTGGTATAATCTTTCTTATGATGTATCCTCGATTATCAGAAAAAAAAAAAAAAATTTAAAAATTAAAAAAATTTTTTAAACAATTTAAAATTTAAAACCAATTTAAAAAGTTAAAAATTTTAAAAATTTTTTAAAAAAAAAAATTATAAAAAAAACACAAAAATTAAACATTTTTATTCTTTTTAAGTTTATAACTTAAAAATTTAAATTTTTTTATATATAAATCAAACACCCTCTATAGCCTCTGGAGCCTCTGGAGCCTCTGGAGCCTCTTGAGCCTCCTCCCCTCCTCATCCTTCTCCATCTCACGCCCCTCTCCATCTATGATCTTAGTGATTCATGTCATATTCTGTATAACATAACACAAAACTTTTATTTATTTTTGTTATTAAGTTTAAAACAGTTTTGTTTTACTAAATTTTTACGCTTTCATATTTATAAACTTAAGAAATTTGGTGACTAGTTTTACCCTAAAGCTGTAAAATCAGTAAATCAAACCACCCATCCCTCCCCCTCCCCTACCCAAATCCTGGATATTTATACATTAGTATAGTAATATTTTAACAAAATTTTATCATAAACCTTGTCTAATTATCATATACTAACAACTGAATATATGCTAACGTGAACAAAGATCCATACTTAACAAAACAATAAAGTAACTAACATTGAGCACGCAGGACGGAACCTACTTACACTTTTTTTCTAACATATCACTGATATTTTTACATTTAACATAGTAATATTAAAAAAACTTTTTATTATAAAAACTGTCTAAAATTATCATACTGATCATTGAATATTATTGCAACGTAACAAAGTTCTTCACATCATCAAGCAAACATAAGCATCACCTAAACACGAATATAACGTTACATTTCACAAACCCTAACACATCTAAACAGGAATAACAGTTAACATTTAAAAAGCTTTCATACATTAACAAACAGTTAATTAGTAACTTAACATTGAGCGCAGAACGTAACCTACTTACACTTTTTCTAACATATCACTGATGTTTTTACGTTAACATAGATGCTTAACAAAAATATCACAACCTTTGTAAGTATAAAACAACTGAGATCTATGCTTTTTTGCAGTGAATTGCGCTTAATGGCATCAACTGGAGTTTTATCACGTATGGATTCAGGTTGCACTGTATTCTTTCGATTTCTCCTTCCTCCGCCTCTTCCTCTTCTCTTTTATTAGGAGTCATGATACCATTGCCTCGCTCATACGAAGAAACCAGAATTCACCGGTCAGTGGCCCTTGCCAGTATCGGCACTGCTAGTGGGCCTATAACATAAGTTGACGAGTTCGCGAGAGACTGACATAGCCCTCCGGTAATGCGCGCGTAATCGCCCACCTCGATATCATGCTTAGAACGAAGGCTTTGAAGTCGGTGCTGCTATCCATACTCTGGATTATCTTGCGAACACTATAGTGGCGTGAAATACTAAACAAGACTTGAGGCATACTTTATGATCAATGAATATATGCTAACGCTAACAAAGTTTTCATATTATAATGCTAAACATGGGATCATATGAACTACGAATATAATGTACACTCACAATCCTAACACATCCTATACACGAATAAGCAGTCACCATTAACAAAGTTCAATACTTAACAACAGTGATATAACTAACATTTGCATACAATACGTTAACCTATTCATACACTTTCCAAACATATCTCTAACACATATCATTATTATTTTTTGCACGAACATAGTAACATTTAACAAAAATTTATCACAATCTTTGTAAATTATCAATACTGGACCAGCGAAAATAACGCTAACGCAGCAAAGATACATCAATAAAGCTAACATATCATACTGAATGAAACAATATAATGTATAACATCAAATCAACATACCCTATGCCTGAATAAAATCACTAACATTAAGCAAATTCCATACTAACAACAGTATAAGTAAACCGTTTGCATGACAAAAACGTAACCTTTCATACGTTTCAACATCTTAACATGATCAATTACTATTTTTCGTATTAAACACTGTAATATTTTGCATCACCGTACCTAATTTCATACTGACTCAATGAATATATGCCAACGTAACAAAGTTTGGGCTTAACAAAGCTAACATATCATAAGTCTGAACCAGAATATAAGCTACACCGAAAAACCTAACATACCTTTAAACACAATAAACAGCTAACATTAACAACAGAGTTCCAATCACTTAACAACGAGTGAAAGTTACACTAGGGACACACACATATATACCACGCTTGCTCCTTCATATCACATCTTTTCTATTTATTATCCTATTTTTAGTGATCTACAAACACTATATTAAATATCTCATAAATATGATCTCAACAAAACAATATACCATACTCAACATTCATCATCACACACTATATCCTTATAGCGTCTTTACATACAATCTATGTTAAGCTATTTTTTAATTTATTTCTTTTTAAATTTGACTCACTCTATCTATTTTTTATTTTTTTTGTTTTTTTTAAAAAATAAACTAATTATTATATTTATAATAATATATAACTTTATAAAAAACTTATTCTTTTTTATGTTTATTACTTAAAATATAAAAAAAATTTACATTTTTTTACCATAAACTTAAAAGTAAATACAGTATAATAACTAAAAGTCTTATAATATATATATATATATATATATATATATATATATATATAATATATATATAGTATTCATATCTAAAAAAGCTAAACATAACATACCTGAGGCAAACAAACCTAACACTGTTCAATAATACCAACAAAAAATATCACTACCTTATATGAAGCATACAGGGATATAGTTAATGCTAGAAACGTTGTCTTAACAGCTCTCGTAAGCGATCAGGTAACTCAGGAGCGTTTTTTCCAATACAAGATACTCTGAAACTATATCAGCTATTGAATTTACATTCAGAGCATAAACATTAAAAAAAACATTTATACCACATAACTAGTACTACGCACTAAGAATATGTTGCGTGAGTACCAAAGTTGTTCACTATCATATAAAGTAATCATATTACTATTATCCAGATTGACCTGAGTCAATAATCATTTTAAGATTTTAGAGCAATTAACAATTTATAACAAATAATAAAGAATATATATAATACATGGGGGTGAGAGGATTATTCCAAATCATTATTGAATCTTTCTTCCCTGAATTATATCACTGACTTGAAGTTATAAAAGAGGATCAGAGGGAAACAAATCAAGGACGAGAGCTGTGTCAATAAACCAGAGTGAGAGAGAACAGTTATTTATATTTATATATTTATTATTCATTATATGCAGTTATTATTGACGTGACCTATTCATATGTAGACCTTAACCAGACGTGACTTGTATTACGTGACGATATTAACCTACTACTAACTAAGTTATATATAGTATTTATCCATTATTGATTTATGGTTCATTATCATCTATGCATCATCATCGTATCACTTTAAGGTAATTTACTTTTATTTATATTATCAACATACAACATATATTATATTTATTTATTAGCATATTAGTATGTATTAGTATTAAATGGGTTTGTGTGTATTGCCTAAGTCAAATAAGTTTATACTTGGTCAATGCGCCACTCTGCTACGATTTTGGTAATCTGGAAAACGAAATTATGGGATGGCAATGTTTCAAAACTAGAGGAGGTATAAGATGCTTTAAGTGTTTGAAAGAGGGTCATATAGCCAAAGTCTGTATAGAACAAATGTGTTTAAAGTGTGGTAGAAGAGGACATGACTCAAGAACATGTCTAACAAGAAACGGGAACATAAAAAAATGTACGTATGGTCGTAAGTGGGGACATGAAGAGAAAAATAATGGCTATCTAATTGAGAGACAAGAACCTACAGATGATGTAGATGTAGCAAATGAGGGAATGATTGAGGCAATACTAGATACAGGGAGCAATAGTACTGTGATTGGAAGGGATTGTCTAGAAGAAATATTGAAGAATCTTAGTAGGGATGAGATATTAAGAGTAAAAGAGAGTGAAGAAAGAATTAATAAAACATACAGTTTTGGGGGAACAGATTACAAGGGGGAAAAACGATTGCAAATACCAATACATATCATGGGAAATACGCTATATATAAAGACAGATTATTTAAATGACACAAATGATAAGGAAATACCCTGGTTAATGGGTAGAAACACTTTACAGAACATGGGCGCAATAATAAACCTACAAAATAACATTAAAACTTAACAAAAGTAGGGCTACACATACAAGGAAGGGTGGATAAAGTAGGACACATTAGATTACCATTAACAAAAAAGAAATATAAAATCTGGGTCGGAAAGGAACAATGGTGGATAGGAAACAACGAAAAACAGAATGAAGATAAAATCAACAAAATACACAAACAATTCGGACACTGTAGTAAGGAAAATATTATAAAAATGATGGATAAAGCATATGGGGAGAATAATACATATGAGAGAGATAGAAAACAATTACAACAAATAATACATAGAGTGACTGGAACATGTCAAACATGTAGAATATACAAACATACAGCTAGTAGACCAATAGTGGGTTTAGAAAGAGCAACAAGGTTTAATGAATTATTATCGGTAGATATGGGAGAATTGGATGGGAAGAGATTTCTCGTTATGATCGACGAGCTGACAGGATATATACAGGCGACATGGACAGAAAGTAAAAGACCATCAGAGATAGTGGGTAAGATTATAGATAGATGGATAAGTGTGTATGGAGCACCTGAAAAAATATTATCAGATAACGGAAGAGAGTTTCAGAATGAAAACATGGAAGAAATGTGTGAAATGTTCAACATCAAATTACTAGCAACAGCAGCTGAGAGTCCGTGGAGCAATGGGAAATGTGAAAAGGCGGTAGGACTGTTAAAAGAAAATATGAGAAAATTACAAGAGGATGGTTATCAGAATAAAATGCTATGTTTAAGATGGGCAGTTTATGGGAGAAATAACATACCAAATAAAGGTGGGTATACAGCCAATAATTTAGTTTTTGGATGGCATAGAGGCAATTCAGCTACAACATGGGATGTAGATCAAAATGAGGGATGGGAAGAAAAATTTGTAACAGAAAATGCAAAATATAGAATGGCAGCATGGAAAGAAGTGATGAGCAATCAAGCTGAATTGAAAATCAGAAGAGCGTTAAACAATAATATAAGGGATAGCAAAGTGGAAGATCTGAGAATAGGAGAATGGGTACATTATAAGAGAGAACATGATAAGAGATGGAAAGGACCTGGAAAAATAATCGGCATAGATGGCAAAACAGTAATTATAAAACAAGGAGGGTCCATAAGATATACACAACGAGTACACATCAATAGAATACAAAGAGGAGAAGAAGAAGGAGCACAAGAGAGAGACAATATAATACAAGAGAGAGACAATAACGATGGTGGTCCAGAAGAAGATAAAGAGGAGACAGATGATGGTGGTCCAGAAGAAGATAAAGAGGAGACAGAAAATAATAGAGACAACAACCGAGAAACAATAGATAAAGAAGCATCTCGTTATAAAGAGAAGAAGATGGAAGAAAACGATGAAGAAGAAGAAGAGTCAGACAATGATAGCGTATATGGTATACGAAGTGAGGATGAAGAAGAAGAAGTAAAGGAAAAACGAGATCTCAGTAGACTGAAGACAGGAGAAAGGTGGAAGATGATAGACAAATCAACTAGACAAGAAAAGAGAGTGGAGATAGTGAGCAGAGCAGGTAAAGTGAAGAGTAAAAAGTGGAGTCAGAGTTATAATGTAAAAGATCTTAATGATGGTACAATAAACTGGATAGATTTAAAGGAATTCGAAGAACATGAACCAATATCAGAGGAAGAAGTTCTTTTAGTCAATGTGAGAGATATGGATGTTATTACAGCAAAGGAAAGTGAAATAAAGAATTGGAAAGAAAATGAGGTAATGGAAGAAATAGAGCAGAAAGGAAGGAAGGGTTTGAATACCAGATGGGTTATTACTGAAAAAGAAAAAAATGGTGAAAAATATTGTAAAGCTCGATTAGTAGTAAGAGGTGGAAATGATGAAGGCAATGAAGCACCAACATGTGCCTCAGAGGCCCTCAAAATGAATTTAGGGATAATAAAGAGAGAGGATTGGGTATGTAAGTAAATAGATATTAAAACAGCATACTTACAAGGAAACCAACTGGAAAGAGAGGTATTCGTAAAACCACCAAAGGAGGCAAATACAAAGAAATTATGGAGATTAAGAAAAGCGGTATATGGACTAAAGGATGCAGCCAGAGTATGGTATTACAGTTTGAAAATTAGAAAATCTAGGGGGAATTTGTTGTCAGTTAGAACCATCTATATTTATCTGGAAAAAACAGGATGGACTGAGAGGGATCATGGTATGTCATGTGGATGATTTATGCTATGGAGGGGATAGACATTTTGAGATGGAAATTATAAAGAAATTAGAAGCGAGACTAAAAATTGGGAGTCAAGAATCAAAAACATTTAGATATATAGGGGTACAAATACACGATAAGAGAGAGTACATAATGCTTGAACAAGATAATTATAGTAAAACTTTGTCAATACCCAATAAAAATGCTTACAGTGGAGATAGGAATCTGACTGAGAAGGAAAAAACAGAGTATAGATCTGGGGTGGGACAACTAAATTGGTTAGGCCAGCAAACAAGACCAGATGTAAATTACCAAGTAAGTGTTTTGGGAAAAAAAATGAAAAATGGGACAACAGGGGATATGAGGAAACTCATAAAAGTGATGGAAAAAACTAAAGCAGAAGAGAGACACTTAAAAATGGGGAGGTTACACGGAAAAATTACAATAAAAGTATTTGCAGATGCGTCATTTAATGGTTTAGGAACAGGGGAGTCACAAATAGGGTTTATTGTGACAATTGAAGATGATTTCAGACATAAAACACCAATAATATGGAAATCTAAGGTAGCTAACAGAGTTGTGAGATCCCCGTTAGAAGCAGAAGCAATGGGCTTGTGTGATGGGTTAGAAATGGGTATATATGTTAAGAAATTGTGGGAAGAATTAACAGGGGAAAAGAATATAAGGTTAATTGGGTATTCAGATAGCAAATCTTTAGAAAACGCAGTTAAATCACATACAAATGTACAGAGTAGAAGATTGAGAGTGGATCTGGCAGTTATAAAAGAATTGTTACGAAAGGGAATAATCGGAGATATATGTTGGATAGATGGGAAAGAACAAATAGCCGATGGTTTGACAAAAGAAAGGGGAAATAAAAGAGGTCTGTATGAATATTTGATGGAGGAACATTAGAGGGATAAAAGAGAGATGAGAGAGTGGTGTGAGATTGATAACAAGGAGTAATGATATGTGGAACATTACCCCTTGTTGTTGTAGTGTTTTGTAATAAGTTTTTATTTCCAGATTGCCTGAGTCAATAATCATTTATAAGATTTTAGAGCAATTAACAATTTATAACAAATAATAAAGATTAATATATAATAATACATGGGGGTGAGAGATTATTCAAATCATATTGAATCTTGAATTTATATCACTGACTTGAAGTTATAAAAGAGGATCAGAGGGAAACAAATCAAGGACGAGAGCTGTGTCAATAAACCAGAGTGAGAGAGAACAGTTATTTATATTTATATATTTATTATTCATTATATGCAGTTATTATTGACGTGACCTATTCATATATAGACCTTAACCAGACGTGACTTGTATTACGTGACGATATTAACCTACTACTAACTAAGTTATATATAGTATTTATCCATTATTGATTTATGGTTCATTATCATCTATGCATCATCATCGTATCACTTTAAGGTAATTTACTTTTATTTATATTATCAACATACAACATATATTATATTTATTTATTAGCATATTAGTATGTATTAGTATTAAATGGGTTTGTGTGTATTGCCTAAGTCAAATAAGTTTATACTTGGTCATATATATATATATATATATATATATATATATATATATATATATATATATATATATATATATATATATATATATATATATATATATATATATATATATATATATATATATATATATATATATATATATATATATATATAACTCTTTTACAATGTCAAACTCGAAACCAATTCTGACAAATTCAACTATCTCTTTGTAAACTCGCTTGCAAATACATATAAATGAGGCCTATACATTTTATATTATCAACAAATTAAATTCTACCTAAAAAAATTTTAAAAGAAATATTACAAAACTTAAAAATTTATATTGATATTCTTATAATTAAGTCAATAATAAGAAAATCAAAAAGGTATTTAAAAAATATTATTCAGTAAACATTTAAGAGAGATAAGTAATTTTTTACAGTATAATTTTTATAACCAATGGGGCAAGAGTGCCATTAAAAGGTAGCACTTAAATTATCCTCAACACAGATAAAGCTGACAGAGGTGCACTAAAACTGACGGTGAACTATATTAAGTTCAAAGATTAATGTGTAACATGTGTAAACTATAGTGTTGTATTGGATTGTAAATTGTGGATGCCGTAATATGGACGTATCTCACTTAGTGGTAACGCTCGTATGTACCCCAGTTAGAGTCGGTATAAGAGGGTGCACTTTTCTTTGCCACTTTTACTTTCTTCACTTTTGCTCTCACTCCACCTTTTTCAACACTTACTGCTGTACACTGGTTCAGCACTGCTGCATCATTCAACTTCACATCTACAACACTCACTTCACTTTCCCCTTCTACTTTTTCTACTTTTACCTCTTCATTACTCTCATTACTCACATCTCCGTACTCATGTCAGTATCACTACAACACTTAAAAGGATTTCCACCCAAGATCACACACATGTCATCGAAATCCTCATCACCACTACTTTTATAAACTTACCTCTCCCCATTCCACCATACCTAGGACTATCACTTACTTGTCTCCCAACACTACCACTTTTACTACTGACTACTTCTTCCTCTTTCACCACACTTGTACCTACTTGTCTTCCAACACTATCATTTTTACTACTCTCTACTGCAACCTTCTGCACCACACTTATACCTTCTTTCCACACAACTCACTATAATCTCCATACACATCACAATCTCTCCACAAATGTTTCTCAGATCTACATAAGTCACATCTCTTTCTTCTTCACTATTTCTCCTTACTATTTCACCATAGAAAATCATGTCATCAACAATATATATATATATATATATATATATATATATATATATATATATATATATATATATATATATATATATATATATATATATATTTATATATAGTATATATATATATATATATATATATATATATATATATATATATATATATATATATATACAGGGTCCGGCAGGCAATCCTGACGGGTTTGACTGGGGGTAGAGGGAGGTATGGGTGGTGCGAGGGAGAGAGGGTTGGTCTCATCGACTTCTCTAGATGTGGAAGTTTAGTTACAATGGAGCGGTGGACCCATGAGCATCGTGCGTTCGTCGTCGAGACGTTTTTCAGAAATGACGATTCAGTGACAACACAACGTCAATTTCGTTTACATTTTAATGCTCCTCCTCGTGGCCCAATTCCATCTCGGAACACCATACTTTTGTGGATTCGAAACTTTTGAACCACACCTTTCGGAAAACGGACAAGAGGGGCGGGGTCTCCCAGGGCGGCGAGGACACCTGCAAACATCGAGGCTGTACGAGATGCGTTTGAAAGGAGCCCGGGGAGATCAGCTATTCATCATGCTAAGGCTATAAGGATATACAATAGGACTGTTCGACGGATTTATGGAGGAGACTTGAACTTTCACTCATACAAATTTGCTATAGTTCAAGAATTACAGGAACAGGATTTGGCAAATAGATTGGCTTTTGCAGAAGCCATGTTAGGGATGCTCAATGAAGACCCACGATATTTACGTTTTGACCTTTGACGAAGCCCATTACCTCCTGAACGGTTGTGTTAATAAGCAAAATTCCCATTATTGGACCCCAACTAAAAACTAATACACAAAAACTTTATCAATGCCCTCTGCACAGCGAAAGGATAACCGTCTGGGTTGCTGACGTTCCATGGCTGTTCTCCAGATCGGTACCCTTGTAATTTTTTTTCTGTGGGGTTACCTGATGGGAAAGGTTTACCTTGACAAGCCACAAACTTTGGCAGATCTGCGAGAAAATATCGAAAAAGAAATCCGTGCGATCCCTCGCCACATCTTGGAAAGTGATGAGAAACTTCGCCAACCGACTCGAGCAGTGCAGGGAAAATGGTGGTCGTCATTTACGTGATGTTATTGTTGCTTCATAATTGTAATATTTAACTTTGTTTTGATGTCTTGTAAACATCCACTATTCCTCTGTTAAATAAATATATAAAATGTTTATTTCAAATTTATATTGCCTTACCCCATTTCAAAAACCGTCAGTATTGACTGACGGGCCCTGTATAATTATTTAACAATGTCTAAAACTCGTAACCAATTCTAACAAATTCAACTATCTCTGTGTAAACTCGCTTGCAAATACATATAAATGAGGCCTATACATTTTATATTATTTACAAATTGATCTCAAAGATTCTATGTAAAGAAATATTACGAAACTTAAAAACTGATATTGATATTCCTAATTAAGTCAATAATAAGAAAATCAAAAAGGTATTTACAAAATAATTATTTACTAATAAAATTAAATACTAATAATTATTCAGTAAACATTTACAAAAGATAAATAATTTTTTACAGTATAAATTTAATAACCAATGGGACAAGAGTGGCATTAAAAGGTGGCACTTAGATCATCCTCAACAAAGATAAAGCTGACAGAGTTGCACTAAACTGACAGTGAACTATATTAAGTTCTCTCTGAAGTTGAAAGCAGTTTGGCCAGTAACATCATCAACAAAATACAGCTATCGGTATCGTACTTTCAAGCTCAATGCGATACCGATAGTTGTATTATGTTGACAGTGTAAATAATACCTGATACTTTTTCATAGCAACATATATCATTTTCCACAAGAAACAATAAAACAAATGCAACTGTCTAACATGTTAGTGCTATGAGATAAACCAATGTCTTAACTAAGGATGAATATAAAACCGATCAATGCTACAGAACTCCTGGCAGAGTAATCATAAAATAAACTTATACAAACACAACTGTGTGTTGCCATTACCTGACGATGAACAAAAAGTTCTCTGCAAACGTTCAATGCAGTTTTGCTTTTAACACCAGCAATAAATGCAGCTATCTGTGTCGCAATTTTATGTACAATGTGACACAGACAGCTGCATACTATTGACAGGGAAAAAATAATATAAAATTCTTCTTGTAACTCTGAAACTATTTTTCACAAGAAACAAATGCAACTGCCTGAGTCTAAAATTTTAGTTATCAGGAAAATTGTCTTATCCAACAATATATGGTATATATATATATATATATATATATATATAGCTATATGAAAAAAAATTTTATATATAAAAAAATATATATATATATATATATATATATATATATATATATATATATATATATATATATATATATATATATATATATATATTATATATATATATTATATAAGGCTGATTAATTATACAGTCTTTCTTGCAAAACAATAATAAAATCCGCCTCTAACAAAACAACTATCTGTGTTGCTATTGCCAGACGGTGAACAAAAAAATAAAGCTCTCTGCGGGGCTGGTAATTTTGATTTATTCTCCTTTCTATTTACGTCACGTTCTTCAACTTTACTATTCTGCTTCTGGTGTATATTTCGCACCCTACCCAAACCTGGGGTCCCAAAGGGGAGAAAAGAAAGAAAGAAAGAAAGAAAGAAAGAGTATATATATATATATATATATATATATATATATATGTATATATACACATATATATATATATATATATATATATATCAGGGGTCATACTCACTTTTAGGGGTCAAAAAATAGGAAAATAGGACTTTTAATGAAAATGTAGGAAAAATTTAAAAAAGTAGGTCAAAATTTAATGCAAAATTATTGCTCTTTTATTTTTTGGTATATACTACTATTTTTCCTACATATTTGCTAAAATATCCAACTTTCATGTTTATTTCGCTGTAGTGGACAATTTTTTTTTATCCTCAACCAAATGTGCCAGAAGGGGTTTTAGCTGAAATGTTTTCAGCCTCCAGTTCAAATATCAAACTGATTTTTGTTTCCAATTTAATACTAATAGAAATGAAATTTATATTACCAAAAATTAAGCTTGGATGAGTTTTTTTATATTATTCATCAAAATTATGTTCATCACAAAAATAATTAAAACTTTACATGTATTTGCAATCTTTAAAATTTAATTTTTCTCTCAATGCTACATTAATTAAAGAAACACAATTGTAGGTAAGCTAACAAAATCAACTGGAACCCTGGATGAGGTATGAGTATTTTTTCCCCCCCCTTTATTTTCTTTAAAAATAACGTTTGCATTAACAAACTAAAAAAAATGAAAAAAATAACAATTTGAAAAAGTAAATGGGTATGGGAAATGGGTAAAATTTATATTTTTTTTAGATTTTCTGAAATTGACCCCCCCAAAAAAAAAAAAAAATCCTTTTTTTTTAGACATTTTTAAAAATAGTTATTATTTTTATTTTTTTAATTTCTTTACATTAAATGATTGCCAAATGCCCATATTTTACTATCATATCTAGAACTAATTTCTGTAAGTGTTGTAGTTTTTAAGTTACAGTTACTTAAAAACAAAAAAAAGGCCGATTTTTTCTGAAATTACCCCGGTTGATGGTATACAGTATATATATATATATATATATATATATATATATATATATATATATATATATATATATATATATATATATATATATGAGTATATAGAGAGATATATATATATATATATATATATATATATATATATATATATATATATATATATATATATATATATATATATATATATATATATATATATATATATATATATATTTTTATATATATATATATATATATATATATATATATATATATATATATATATATATATATTTGATTTACTCAATAAATTTCTAGTTTAGATACACCTTTACATTATTATTTTAACTGTCACCTGACTACTACTACTACTACTGATAACAACAACAACTACAATAGTCATCTTACGTTTTGGGTCTAAAGCTACTGAGAGAACTGGTGCTTGATGTCCACTGAACTCCAGGTCTTGAAAATTCTCAATTTCATGAACTTTGATTGTCATGTCACTGAAAATGCAATGTATATAAAACTCTTCAGATACGAGGGTGTAATTTAAAAATAAAAAGGTATGCAAGACTGAACAAAAATTGTGAATTTTATCAAGCAAACTTTTGCTCAAATTACAGCTTGAACATAAGACTAAGATGGGAGTTAAATGGGCTAAAGTTAAAATGAACAAAGGAATTCACATTCACTCATTTTTCATTATCAATATATAATAAAAAAAAAATAATACATTTACGTTAATAATAATATCTAATTATCATATAATAATAATAGAACATAATGCTAATAATAACAGCTAATATTGAATCATTCTGAAATGTTAATAAATAAAGAGAAAAATAAATTGCACTACAATTAAATAATCATCATAATAATGTAATAAATAATTAAAGAATAATAATAATACATAACAATAAATAATTAATATGTTAATAGTTTATAATCAAATATCAATAATATATTAATAGATATACTACTAAATAATGTAACAATAACACATGAAATAATACTAAGCATATTAATATCAATAATAATAATATTAATATATAAAGATTAAATAATTATAATAATATAATATAATTGCAAACTATATTAATAATGCAATAATAATGATAATGAACCATCCAAATAATAAAATAATAATATATAATCAATAATAATATAATAAATAATAATAATGTATTAATATATGAATAATAATAATTAGAATAATAATAATAATGATAAATATAATAAAAATAATAATCATAATAATAAATAATATTAATAAATACATATAATGAATAAATTTTATGTTAATAGCGGAATAGCCTCATAAGATTACTTCGCAAACAATGCAAAATAACCAATAATTAATAATAGCTTAAAATAATAAAAATAATAAATATTCACATCAATATTTTAAAATATAACAGAAATGAATAAGATAAATAACTAAACTTAATAATGAATAAGTAATCAACCTAGTTAATAGGGAAAATAATTTTCAAAATAAAAGGAATAGTAAACCATAAATGTATAAACAAACCAGAAAAAAAATTACTTTAATAAAAATCAATTAATAATAAATAATAATACATAATAATAATAATAATAATAGATAATACATAATAATAATATATAATAGTTACTAATAATAATAAAATTATTTATTATTATTATTATTATTATATTATTCATAAAATATATATTTTATTTATTCATTAATTTAATTTATTATTGATTATCATATTAATTATATTATTTATTTATTATTATTATTCATTATTACTCTGATTATTATTATTTATTATTTATTATTAATTATTGTTAATTATACATGACTTCTAATACTATTCACTTCGATTACAACTACTCCGACTACTACTATTGACTACTTAACTGTTATTACAATATTGCTACCATTTTTGATAGTTTATTTTACTGACTCATATTACTACTAATATTATATAAACGATTAATGAAAGAGAATGATTGATAATAAGTCAATAATAACTCACTAATCAATAAGTTAAAATAATAAATACTAATAATCAAAAGTATAATAATAATAATAATGAATGAATAATAATAATAATAATAATAATAAAATAATATAATAATAAAATAATAATAATAATAATATATAATTAATAAGTAGAATATGAGCTAATAATATAAATATCTCCAAACGAGAATATATAAATAACATAATATAATAATAATAATAATATTATCAAATAATTAATAATAATAATAAATAATAATATCAATAGATAAAAATAACAATGAACTAAATAATAATAATACTAAAATATAATAATAAATAATAAATAATAAATAAACAATAATAATATGATATTTTAATGTATAATAATTAATAATAATAAATAATAATATCAATAATACTAATAAATATAATAATAATAATATAATAATAAAATATAATAAATGAATAATAAATAATAAAATAGCTAATAATGTATAAATAAGTAATAATTAATAATAATAAATATGATAATGGATAATAATAATAAATAATAATCAATAGATACATAATAATAATAAATACATAAATATGACATTAATTACTTAATTAATGGATAATTGAGAAGATAATGATTCATAATACGAATAATAATAATAAATAATTAATAATAATAACTAATTAATTAGTAATAGATAATAGAATAATAATACATAATAAATAATAAAGGATAATAATAATAATAATAATAAAATTAATATTAATATGTCATCTCTTAAAATCAGAATAACAGATAGACACATCAAAAGGTTCGGGTTAAATTAAATAATTAAAATTATGTAAATTTAATAAATAATAAAAAGTGATAAATTTGAATAGAGTTAATAAATACGGTCTGTCTTGATTACAAATGATTTGATAAAATAATAAATAATAATAATAATAATCATATTAATAATAATAAGAAATAATAATAATAATAATCATAATAATAATAATGTTAAATAATGATAATTATAATATCGGGACAAGACAAATAATTAATCATAATTAAATCAATACACAATGAATAACAACTAATAATAGCAAGAATAATAAATGATGAATATAATAATAATAATTTCTAATAATAAAAATAATACAATAATTAATAATATAATCAATAATAATATAATAATAATAAATAATAATATAATTAAATAAATAATACATAATCAAATACAAACTGGAAAATAATAATAATAATGAATGAGAATAATAATAATAAATAATAATAATCAATAATAATAATAATAATAATAATCTAATCACATAATAATATATAATAATAATAATAATAATAATAATAAATATAATAATAATAATAATAATAATATATAATAATAATAACATAATCATATACATGAATTATTATTATTATTATTATATATTATATTTATTTTTTTATTATTATTATTAATAACCCGATTAATATTATTAGTTATTATTATTATTATCTATTATTATTATTATTATTATTATTATTATTATTATTATTATTATTATTATTATTATAATTAATTATTATTTTATTATTATCATTAATATGTATTTTTATTATTACTTCATTATTTATTTTATTATGTATTATTATTATTATTATATTATTATTATTATTATTTTATTATTATGTATTACTCATTATTATCTATATTATTATTATTAATTTATATTATTATTATTATCATTATCATTATTATTTATTTATTTATATTATTATTAATTATCACTTTCTTATTATATTATTATTATTATTATTATTATTATTATTATTATTATTATTATTATTATTATTTTATTATTATTATTATTATTATTATTATTATTATTTATTATTTTGCCACCGCACTATTGACCTATAGTGCCATCGATCCTTAGCGAATTGCTGACACCGAGTATTAAATTATTATCATGATTTACTATTATTTCTTTTGATTATTTATTCTTTTAAAAGTCGTTCTTTATTTACTATTAATTATTTTATTTGTTATTTGTATATTCTTATTAATATTTATTATTATTATTATTATTATTATTATTATTATTATTATTATTATTATTATTATTATTATTATTATTATTATTATTATTATTATTATTATTATTATTATTTAATTATCATTAATTATTAATTATTATTTTTAATTATTACTTATTATCGTCGTAATTATTTTCATTGCTACTTATTTTGTTTTATTTTTATATTTATTTTCAACCTCATTATCATCATCATCATCATTGCCCTGTAAAGAAGAAAAGAAAATCATGTAATTTGGAGGCAATAGGGAAATATCTATCATACATTTTACGTTTGCAGATGGTTTCTTAACGTGGCTGTTGAGGAAATGTCTATAATTTCCCCTCGGAATTTTCCAAGTAAATTTTGAGGAAAAGAAGCAAATAACTGAGGAAACTTAGTATATACTAAAATGCTCATGGGAAATCACCTCTCAAGCAATTCCTCATTGATGATAATTGATGGAAGAAATATTAGTGTCTTGTAATTCTTTTCAGCTTTTAAAAAATGTTTTGGAAATATTAATTTTTTATTTTGAATTTTTTTTTATTTCTATTTAATAAAAGTGGGATATATTTGTTTAATATTATTATTATTATTATTATTATTCTTCGTAAATATGGTTAGTAATTATTATTCATTTATTATTGATTATTCATTATTATTCAATTTTTATTATTATTACGATTACCTATCATTATCATATATATTATTTATTACATTGATTATTATTATTATCTATATTATTAACTTTATTATTATATATTATTCTTTTTATTAATTATTATTACTCATATATTATTTATTTTCAAAATTTTACTCTTGAAATATCCGAAATATCATTTAAGCACCGATTTATCTCCTTTTATAATACAACGTATTTAAAACCCCCTGTGTGCCTTTAAAAGACTAATTAATTTAAAAAGTCTAAAATTCATGGAAAATTTTAGTAAATTTTAAGCTAATAAGGTAAAATAAAAATAAATACAATAAATGAATAAATGAATAGTAAATAAATTACGTAGGGAGTAAGTAATACATTAATTACTAATTACATTAAAAAAATAAGATAATTAATTAAATTTCAAAAAATAAATAATTTGCTTTACTTAGTCTATACTGCTTTCAATACACACTTTTAAAGTTGGCATGTTGGTTCCCAATGTGGACAAAATTAGTGAATTTTTCTTTAGAAGGTCAACAATTTTGATAAATATCTGTTATCTCTTTGTCGGTTTGTTGCGCCTAGTTGAGTGATGCATATACGATAACTTATGACTTTTACGATTTATTCCCGTTTTCCTTAAATTATCGTGAAAGTATTTATATTTTTATAGTTATACTCTCAGAAACCGCCATTATTTTTATTAGAGAGGAGAGTATAACTTTTACTCAGTTTATAATCTTAGTTATTATAATTTAGTATAATATGAATCAGATATTTTTTATATCGCAAAAATTGGTTTATATTTAAAATTTATTTAATATTAATATAATTAGAAATAATATAATTATTATATGGCCTAGAATATAATGGCTGAAATTTGGAAAGACATTTTGACCGAAGATCTTAATAACCATATGTGTGCAAATACTATACTAATATGCAATATAAATTTAGTTTTACAAGGTAAATGCATTTATAATGTTCGTCATTGGTAAGTAGGGAAGACAAAGCGCCCTTGTGAGGGGTAGCTGACCAAGCTCAATTATAATATGGAGGAGTATTGAAGAAAAAAACTAGGGGTGCTTTAAAAACACTAGCATTGAAAGCGTTTAATTTTTTGGGGACGTGGAATAATAGTGACTTATTTAGTGAGATTAAAGAGTCGCACCGGTGTATCATGTACTATCATATATCAGCATACGCACGGTAAGTGATCCCATATGTTTAATACTGAGATATTCACGCTGTATTAGATAGGTATATATTATTATTTATGTTGACTACATTCATTTTTACTAATATACTTCAGTTATTCTCAGTATTCGGCCGCAGGGGCGACGTATTAAAGGTGTAAATATCTCACTGTAATTCTAAGGTATCTATTTGTCCTTTCTAGGAACTATTCGCCTTTATCAATTAAATTTTATATTATTATACTATACTTAATTTTTTTGATATTTATTATCTACAAAATTACAATCAATAGTTGTAATAGATTAACAATATGTATAATTATTTATTTAAAAAGAATTGTTCTTCCGTTGTATATTAAATATTTTAAAACTTCCCTTTTTAAAGTAAGATATTTAATTTATTTAGTTTTTATCTTTTATGTATCTAATTACTTTTTTTATCAATTTCATATTAGTTTAACTTAATATATAATATATAACTTCCATTCAATTATAATTAATTTATTATGGGAAAAATAATTTATATAATTTACCGAAAATTTATGGTCAATAAAGAACTATAATTTTATTTATCTTATATATATATAGTATCCATAATTACAAAATTATATAATAATTTTTTATAAATTTATAATATATATATATTTATATCCATGAAATATATATAAACTAATATTATTTATTTTAATAATTTATCTTTATTATATAATTATTATATTTAATTATTAATATTTAATTTTATATATTATATATTTAATTATTAATTCTTTTGACTGATTATTAGTTTTAAAAGCTAATTATAGTTAAATTAATTATTTTTATTATATTATTATTTTATTAATATATATAATTATAATATTAAAATTATTTTATTGTAATTATATAAAGTAATTATGTATTAGTTTTTATTATTTAAATCAGCTAATTTATTATTAAAATCTAATCAATTTCATTAGTCTAACTATGTTAATCTGTTTATAATTTTTTATCACCTAAGTTTTAATCTTAAAGATAACATTTTTCATTATTCCTTATAATTAATTGGTATAAGGTCATTGGTTTGAAAATTTATATACTATTTTTTTTTATTTTTCTCTACTTTAATGGGGCAAAAGTTATATTTTAAACTATATGATATTATAAATTTAAACCTCTATTTTTTTAATACTAAGTCGTGTAAAATATTTACTCTACACTATTGATTAAGTGTATTGGTTTGAAATATAGTATCTACACTATACATAATTATAAGTTAAGCTAAGAGAATGATTCACAAGCATAAGTGTGTTATTTCTATGTAGTGAAATAAATAATTGTTTCCATCAGCTTATCATTCATTTAAAGTAAGAAATTATTCTAAAAATTATTAGATAAATATTTTTTCTATACTCTCTATTATTCGCTGGTATGCTTTAATACTCGTACATACCGATTGTATTGACGAGGTAAGAAACTAACTAAAGGATAATGATGTAAATGCCTATTGTACACATTATATAAACCAGACGTTTTTTTCAGTAGATACCGCCCCATTTTCTGTGTTTTCCGGGGTTTACTATGGATCAACTAGATATGATGAGCAAGAGTTTTTCCGTTTTTGTAGAGTATTCTCAGAGTAAACACCTGCTTATAGTTTAGATTCAACTTTTATATCATAGTTTGGGGTATTGATATAGTAGTTGTAAACTCATGAAATATCGGTTAAATGGTAATAGAGGTTTGCCCAATTTTTAGAAAAGTTCATTCCTATACGTAGAGTGTGTGGAGTAGATATTTAATTTGAGTTCTTTACAAACGAGCGTTACGATTAAGTTTCAAAGTATGGTCATGTTATCACGCCTACGCCTTCTCGAGGGCTAATCCTATCTCTTTGTAATTGGGTAGTAAAGCTCATTGAGGATTATGACAATGAATTTTATCGACGCATATTAATAAGTGCAAAGATCTACTATATTTTATGGTGAATTATTTTTTTTTTCTTGATATATTTTTATATCTCTAGTGAAAAGATTTTTTCGTTCTTATAGATGAACCTCTTACCATAAATAGCCACTATGTTTTAGGAATATTATTTTAATCTTAACCCTAGTATTTGATATGTGTAATATCTGTAAAAATATGTATTTTTTATTTATTTGTTTAAATTATAACAATGGCTACAGAGCTGAATTTATGAATATAAAGTTTTTCTGAAGTGTGAATAGGCCATGGAAATTTTGTAGCTTATGAGAATTTAGCAAAAATGTTTTAACATGAGAATCTTAAAATGTAAAGTTTGCAAGAAAAATTGGGATAAGATATTGATAAAGAATATCATTGAAAAATGGATAGTACAAGATAAGATATTTAAATTGACTTTATAGAAAAAAGTTGAAGAAGCTTGGAAGAGAGAGCCTTAATTGAAAAGCTAAATATTGGTCTCATCTCTTTGCACTCTTAATTTACTTCTGGAATGCTATTCCTTCCATTTTCCCCCACTTTTTTATTTACACATTTTCAATAACTCTGCATTGGGGCACATTGCCCTTTAATTTCAAAACTATCTGGAGTTTCATAAATCCTGTCAGTTTCATGTGAGCTTCTGGGATGTTTCCAAAGTGACAAAAAATTACTAAAATGTTGTGATGTACAGAGTCTGGGAACATGGGGACTCAGACTTGGCAAAATTTATCCGAGTCCAGCAGTAAGTGCCTGAAATCTTTTTACAACTTCATTTTTTTTTCCTAATTATGCACTTGCATACTTTTATAAATTTAATGTGCACAATATTAAGAGAGCAATGGCATGTACTTTACTTGTACAGCAATCATATTCTACTTCACATTCAGGTGTATATTATGAAAAGACATCATATAAATTAACTTTTCTAAGAAAATCAAAATGTAAAGATTCAGAAAAGGTTTAAGGTAATATTACTATATTATAAATTAAAAGTCGAAATAATTTTTTAAAACATTTTCTGCTGTAATATTTCTGATTACCAAAAATAGGGCAACCAATAAAAACATGTTTTAGATCAAGTCTTGTTGAAGAATTAATTATAGGATTTGATTGGAGTTTCTGATATTGTTGAATCTTAGCAAATAAAGGTCAGTGGATAAGTTTAACCAATTCACTTTGTTTTTGTTCTCATCTACCATGCTCATATACTCATTGCTAAATCAATCTTAAATTAGGCACTGAGGTTTAATACCTGACAAAAGACCTATATGCTAATTTAAATTATCTTCACATAGTTGCAATTCTTTATTATTAATATTAATTTCAGTGTTTGAAAACTTTGAAGTTACAGGTATTATAGATGAAGCCTTTATCTGACACTCAACTTCGTAATTAATGCAACAATCTTGTCAAAAAATTAAGTTAATAAGCCTTTTTCTATTGTTTTTGATAAAGATAGAGAAATTGTTGGTGTGGTTTTGATTTAAATTTATAAGAGAACTGTATATTGCACATAGTTATATACAATACTGTAAGATTAGAATTTTTAGATGAAATTCATTAAATTTAAAAGCGCAACCACTGAATCCACTTTTTTTTAAAACCACCTATCACATACAGACATTGCAGACCGTAAAAGTCTGAGAAAGGTGAATTTTCTCTTAAAAAAAAAATTGTATTGTATTTCTCTGGCTGACCTTTTTAAACTGTAGTCAAAGTAAACATTGTTTCAATTATAAGTTGCAGGGTAACAGCAATTTTTCAATGTACCTATTTGTATATTTGTTAAAGCAAGAAAAAAAATTATAGATATAATTAATAAAAAAAATCTCATTAGATCATATTTTTACAATCTTGCATTCGCCTTATGTATTTGGTAGCCACATACCTTTTTTTTTTTTTTAATCACACTACAAGCTTCATGTTCTAAGAAATTCACTACCTAATGGTAGTCTAATTCTTTTTTTTTTGTTAGTGATCAAAAATTATTGTATTTAATCTTTAAAAGGAAATAAAAAATAAATCTTCTTGACAATGTGATAGATTTATAAAGATCCAAAAGAGTTTTTTCATCTGATCACAAATTCTTATTTCCCAAATATTTCGAGAGTATAATATATATATATTATTTATATATATATATATATATATATATATATATATATAATCTCTGTTGAATATATATATAAAACTTTCTGAATTTTTAAAGCGTGTTGTATATATATATCGTATATATATATATATATAAATATATATATATATATATATATATAATATATATAAATAATATATATATATTTATATATATATATATACTATAATATAATATATATATATATATATAATATATTATATATATATATATAAAATATATATATAATATATATATATATATATATACTATAACGCCCGTTGGCGCAGGAGGTGGTTGCCGACTCTCATATGAGAGACGCTTGGTTCACATCCTCCGCGCAGCAGTTGGAATTTATTCTAACCTGGCAAGAATAAAACTCGACTGGCAAACACGTGGTCTGCACTGGTTTGGGATAGCCAGGCTTAAAGTTCGATTTCCTGTGGTCCACCCGTGTTACCCCCTGTAAAAGGGATAAAGCAAGTTAAAAGGTAGTTTATATATTATAATATATATATATATATATATATATATAATATATATAGATATATATATATAATATATATATAATATATTATATAATTATATATATATATATATAATATATATATAATATATATATATATATATATATTTATATATATGTAGATTTGATGTGAGAGGAACATTATATGACCTTACTGAAGCAGAATCAAAAGGAAAGGATCCAGAGCCCCTAACAGAAGCTGAGCAGAAAGAAGAAGAAATTTGTGAGCAAGAACGATATCTTGCTCTTTATCATGATGAGACTCAAGAGCAAGTTGCATATGGTAAGTATTTTTAAGTTGTGTATCTTGACATTAAAAACATAGTATACTAAATGTGCTTCTCATTGCATTTTGGTAACAAGGGTAAAAAAGAATTCATAATTTGAAAGTAAATATTGGCATTTATAATTATTTATGAAACCTTACATTTTTCATTTTCTTAATATATATATATATATATATTTTTCTCTTTTTCTTTCTTTATCCTTTCTCTTTCTACTAGATGTGGGGTAGGAGTGTGTAACATGCACAGAAAATAGAAAAGTTAAGTAGAAGAGCATGATGTAAGTCGAAAGGAGAGTCCATCCCTTACCATCCCCTCCACTCTTAGGTGAGCTTGTTGCAGTCAGGAAAATCCACCTTAGAGCTTCACAAGACTGCGACGGGCCCTCACTGTGGTACCTCGTCAATGTGGTGTTCTTCCCCTGGACCAGACCCACACCCACTCACAAACCCCACCATTCACTCCTATTATAAACCATTCTTCTGGCCTATGCCATACTCGTATTCCTTTCCTTCAGACATTTCCACTTTTTTTTCGGTCTAGGCTGGTCGATTCTCAGCACACAACCACACACACTCACACCACACACACACACACACACACACACACACACACACATACACACACACAACATATATATACACACACAGCTATATATCTGCATAACCAACCGACTATCATTCATCCTTTCCATATGACCAAGCTATCTTATTGCACTCTCTTTTATTCTCTCATTTATGCCTTTCTTCACACCACACAACTCCCTAATGCATTTATTTCTTATTTTATCAATTCTTCTTAACCTAGCACGCCCCCAAGATTATCCATCTGAACAGATTGCACCTTAGATCTATACCTCTTATTCCACACTATTTTTTCACTACTATACATTAGCATAGGTAACAACATACCCTCATGCAAAACCCTAACACACTCACCACTAATTGCACCAGCCACCTACCTACCATTCACAACTTTCCTACTACACTCTGCATCATCCATTCCCTTTTTATCCAACATATATCTTAAATATTTCAGCTCAAATACTTGTTACTTACCCCAGATAGGAGAGAATCAAACTTACATCTAGACATCTAGCAATTTTTTTATCAAATGATAAACGCTCTCTCATTAAACAACCCACCATCCTATGTTAGACATTTGATCTACATATTACATTCATCCTTCACGTTAACAACATTGCATCTGGACCCACGCATAAATAAAAACACATTAAAAGCATTAACAGGAACAAACTTTGGCCATCACCAAGAGACCAACACAATAGCATGCAGACAATATCTTCACCCCTTTCTAAACTACGCATCGTCCACCTGGTTTCCCACACTATCAAAATCTAACACTCAAAAACTAGAAATAGTTTAGAATAAAGCCCTCCTCCTGCCCGAAACAAAAATTCCCCCTATGCTGTAAAAGCCCAACTTGACATGATAAGACTGTCAATTGTATAGTAAATCACTCAATAGG
Source organism: Trachelipus rathkii (assembly GCA_015478945.1). Lineage (NCBI taxonomy): Eukaryota > Metazoa > Arthropoda > Malacostraca > Isopoda > Trachelipodidae > Trachelipus > Trachelipus rathkii. The sequence goes on along the minus strand of JABUQX010033817.1, from coordinate 32,857 downwards.
TCTCTCCTCGCATCAAACACTTCAACAACCCCTGCACATAGATAGAAAAACATAAGACTAGCAATATACTATTTCGGCATATACAAGACTCCCTCCCCCACCCCCCATTATTAAATACATTCACACCCAATTAACCCAAAGAATGATTTCCTCGTATCCAAATAACACTATACTCCAAGCATGTCAGCCTAAAATTTCCAACACAGAACAAACATTGGGCCGCCAAACTTGGGTAGTGCCATCACGGCTTCGCTCTGGGCACCATTCCTTCCTTCAGGGATACAAATTTAAATATCTTAATAATCCTTCTCTCTGCTGTCAAATATGTCCCTCCCAAACAAATTACATAAAACATCTTATTAGATTGCTCTGCTTTAGCGAACATCAGATACAACTTCAGAACACTTAAGTTAATAAATCTCTGAGCCTGACCTATAATGGTGACTGAATATCTCATGGTCGCATGCTTCTCATAGGAGGGAAGCGGGGGTGACGAAGTATGTATGTTGTATATATATATTTTTTTTTAATTGCTTACACATGATTGTTGTATATAGAGCTCTTCCTTTTAAGATATATTTTAAAAGGATATATGGTAGAATATAGACTAAATTATTTATATGGTATATATATTAGTGATGCATCGATACCATGGTATCGGTATCGGTATCGGTGGTATCGTCGATTTTTTAGTATCCGGTATCGGTAAATTTTGTGAGTAGTAGTATCGGTATCGGTATCGGTATCGGCAAAATTTTGCGATACCTTAAACCGATACCACACATTTTGCGTCTTTAAATTGATTTCGATTATATATATATATATAATATATATATATATATATATAATATATATATATATATATATATAATATATATATATATATTTTAAAAAAATATATATTAGAATATAGAGTAAATATATTATATATATTATATATATATATATATATATATATATATATATATATATATTTCACGTACCATGTCCCGCATTGCTGAAGGGTGGTGTTGGTAGTTGAAAGGTTTTGAGCTTATCAACACCATTCACGGAAAGCTAGATTTGATAGGAGGTTTTCAGCACATTGCTATCAGACGAAGAGAATTTAAAAATTTCTTCAATGACTCGATGAATTCGAGAAGGGTAGCTTCACCCTTTCTGGAAATTAAAGTTTCAAATTTCTTCTTTTTTAATTTTGCATTTAATATATATATATATATATATATATATATATATATATATATATATATATATATATTATATATATATAATATATATATATATATATATATATATATAATATATATATATATATATATATATATATATATATATATATATATATATATCCGCAATTTGTCTGATAGTTTCCCTATCTATCTAACCTACTGTATGTTTATATAGGCGTTTTCGTTTCTATTTGTGCTTACGAACGTAAGAAAGCTCGGGTTTGCGTTCGTTTTTGTTAAACAGCAAAATCGTAAAAAATGCCTTAACAACGTAAGGAATTTCCTTAATCTATAAGGTTGCTATTCCTGTGATTAAGGAATTTTAGCACGTTCTTTACGAAAATGTGTTAAACCAAAAAAAAATGACGGCGTGTAGGCCCGTTTGAATTGATGAATATCTCATTCAATAAAAATCAGCTTTAAATTATTCTTCCAATCGATAAACTACCATCACAATAGTTTGATCAATTTTTGTAATATAAACTATTTGTTATTAGCTTTATTTCTGTTTATCCGAAATCGACAGTCCATCACAACAGCCTGATTTTCAATTGTTTGCAAACAAAAGTAAACCTAGCAAAAAAATTGTTCGTTTTTTTTTGCACGAAATTCAGGCAATTAGTACAGGCAAATCAGGAGTGCCAAAAGAAGTCTTATGGATATTAAGTGTAGGTTTAAGTGTTTTGATATAAAAAGATTCCAAATTTTTAAGTTCTTCACCTTTAGAAGCATTTTGAAGAATGAGAATTTTTTAAGAGAATACGGTGCCTATTGAGGCCATAGTGATCTCTGACAGCTTAATTCTCTGGTTGAGAGTTGGGGAGATTAGTTCGAAAGGAAATGCCCATGCTGTTGAAGGCTCGCATCTTTTAGTTGTAAGAAAGTTTGACCTACATAGTCGATGTTACAGCTGGCACATTTATATTTGTAAACGATGTGTGACCTCAGTTCATGGGATGCTTTCTTTAATCTTAAAGAAAACTGCCAATGAGTTGATGACAATGAAGATACAGTTAACTGACATTAAACCACAAGTTTGTGCTTAAAATATTTCTAATCTGAAATTGAAATCATTGGAAAGGAGTCCTATGTGGGGAAGCCGAGCATAAACAGAAGTTTAGGAACATCATATTGCAGTAGTTTTAAGGCGACAAGTGTTATCGAGAAAACGAGTAAAAAAGTTTATCAAAAAGGTTTGGGGGCTAAAGCTAGAAAATTTACGGAGAAAGCGTGATTTCTTCATGGGAAAAAACTTCCAATCAGAACAAATAACAAAAGGCTTGTGTTTGCTGGACCTTAGACCTCAATTTATGATTTAAAGGAGATAAATACAAAAAATTAGTTCCAAGTAAAGTATTAGTGGGCTTGCGCATAAATAGAAGAGCAAGTCTACCCAAATACTTTACATGGAGATTAATTCTTTAGTTCTTATATCCTTTAATCATAAGTTGTATAATAAAGTTAAAATTAGAATTGAATGTTTAGTATTTTCTTTGCTTTTAATTTAAGACAGTTTCGTTTTTGTCATGTCATTTGTGCTTACGCTCGATAAGAAATGCTCACACAGTTTTAGTTGTAATTTCCTGTTTCAGGGTTCACACTTTCTGGAAAGTCTGGGAAAAATCAGTCAAGGAAGGTCAGGGAAGCGTTTTAAAATGCTGAAAGACTGGAAAATTCCAAAAAAAGTCTTGGAAATTTTAAAATTTCAAACATTTGAAGAATGATCCAGGGACCAAGTTACATATTTTTTTGATATATTTCTTTTCTTACTGTTAAATTGTGTAAGAGGAGAGTATTTGATTAAAGTTGAATTGAAAGGATGGTGAGGGAACGACATCTCATAATTACTCTATCCTGTATCTTTCTGTTTTTAGTTCACTATTACCTACTATTCTTCCTATTTCTGTCCGTAGAGGTTGTTCCAAGTTCATCCTTCCGATTGAAGTGATTGGTATATGGATGTGTTTTAGACTGTATGACTTTAGATTTAATCTGTTTATATCTTTTCTCTTTAGGGATTTATACTTTTTTTTTGAGGTTTGACGAAGTGATTTTGGATTTTTTGTGCAGTTGACAGCCGAAAATCTCTCAACACCAAACCATTACAAAATGTTTCTGTTCAAACCAAAGATGTATTTCTAAAATGCAAACTGGCTTTTTTAAAATGCTTTCCTTAGAACGTGAATCATTTTTACAAAAGTTCCAAATGTCAGACCCACCTTTGTCTATTCTTGTTCTCAGATATACAATTTCTTGGTCTATTTATTATGGAAAGATTTCTTAAGTCCAGTAAAATGCTGCTACAACAACTAAGCTTTTTTGTATTAGATTTACATGGACAAAGACAATTTGCGTGATGTTAAAGGTATTAATTTTGGATTTCAAACAAAAAAAAATTTCTCCAAAGAAGCACTTTCGAATGAAAGTAATTTCCTAAAATTCAAACTTGAATTCCAGACTGTGCTAATTTTATATACAAAAAAGATATTAGAAATGTTCTTGGCAGAACTTTCTAGTGCAAGGCTCTCATCATTGGATCCTAGTATAATTTTTTCATCAGCCAGAACAAGGGAAACAAAGATTTGGTTTATTGCTAGATCATTGTACACCAATAGCCGAATCACAGATTCTGTTGCTGAGAAGGAACAAAAGCACAATGCACTCTACTTGCAGTGAAGCTCATTTCTACCCTTGAATTAAATTCAAAATATTTTTGGATGTGATTGTCCTTCTTAGAGACTTGATGAATTTTTTTCTTCTATAGTTCCTCGGAATCAATGTTATGCGGAATTGTGGCAATTATTAAATTAGACTGATATTTTCGCCATTGGAAATGCGACAGTGGAAGAGGTTTTCTGTAAATTAAGCCCAATTTTGTAGAGAATCTGAAAGAACATAGTCTGATTCTCAAAGAACAGTGCACAATTCCCTATAAGATCTCATGAAAGTATTTCATAAAGTTCCTATCATTCAAAAAATGTGACAAATGTAAGAGCTACCCATAGAAGATATGAAGAACATCTCAAAGAAAAAAAGACAATTATTCATACAGGATCAATAAAACTTGAAGAGCAGAGAAAGATGTTAAACAAAGCTTTTGACACAAGAAGACGCTATAAAATCAAAAATATCAATGCTTGAGAAGAAAAAGTTAACCTAAATCTCCCCATTAGAACTTTTGTGATCACAGTTGACGTTATCACCTAGGCTATTAATGTTAGCTTTAAATTTATTTTCTTTTTGTTTAAAATAAATAAACTGCTTACTTTTGAAAAATAAAAAAAGTGCGTTGGACGGCTATGGGAAGGTATAGGTCGATTATCTAAAAAAAAAAAAACTTTTTTTAAATTCATCCATGATGATGAACAATTTTAAAAGTAAATTTCAATATTTAATGTTTATGAACTGGAGTAAATAGCAGCAATATGATAATAGATATTTTATACGCCAAAAAATAACGAACACGCTGGTCAGGGGAAAATTTGCGAATTTGGTCAGGGATAGTCAGGGAATTCAAATTTAAATCGACCGCGATTCGTGCTAGGTTTACTTTTGTTTAAACAATTGGAATCAGCTGTGTTGTGATGGAGCACGTGGTTTTGGAATAACAAATAAAAAAATAACAAATGATTTACATTACAAATAATGGATCAAATATTTGTGAATGGAGTTTATCCATTTGAAGAAAATAGATTAAAAGCTGATTTTATTAAATGAAACATTCACCAATTCAGACACCAAGCCCCATCTGTTGTTTACATTTTCAGTAAGAAGGGGCTTAAATTTCGGCAGGCACGGGAAATAGCAACTTTACAAAATTAAGGAAAATTTCCATTACATTGGTGAGCATTCTTGCAATTTTCGGTTAAGTTGACAAAAATGAACGCAAAGTCGAACAAAACTACGTTTCGTAAAACAAATAAAAAAAAACAAAAGACTATTATATATATATATATATATATATATATATATATACCGTATATATATATATATATATATATATATATATATATATATATATATATATATATATATATATATATATATATATATATATATATATATATATATATATATATATATATATATATATATAAATATTTTAATTTTAATAAACGTGATGAATCTTAATGCGCGAGCAGGTTATGGCCTGGGCACCGCTGCAGTGTAGAGAATAGTATGGTTTCATTAACCAGTGCTTCGATTATTTAGTATTATATATATATATATATATATATATAATATATAATATATTATATTTATATATATATATATATATTATATATATATATATATATATATATTATAACATATATTATATATATATATATATATATATATATTATATATATATATATATATATATATATATATGCCATATATATATATATATATATATATATATATATATTAGGCCATATTTATAAGAGTAAAAGTATCGGTATCGGTATCGGGTATCGGCAAAAATTTCGGTATCGGTATCGGTAGTGAAAAAATTGTGAGTACTTGTATCGGTATCGGTATCGGACGAAAATTTTGGTATCGGTGCAACACTAATATATATATATATATATATATATATATATATATATAAAAAAGTATATATATATATTATATATAAATATAATATATATATATATATATGTGGCAAACCTATATATATATATATATATAAAGATAATAATATATTTTATATATATAATATATATATATATATATTATATATATATATATATATATATATATATATATATATATATATATATATATATATATATTATTTTTTTTTTATATTTATATATAAAAATAAATTATATTTATATATCAAATAACATATATATTGTAAATATAATATATATATATATATATATATAATATATATATGTTGTTGTTGTGAAATCTTGGATAAAACTAAATGATGGTTATTTAAAATTTTTGAAAAAACTTAAAAATGTATTATTAATAATGAGCCCATTACGTGGGTAATGGACTTAATATTAGGTTTTATAACTTAAATTATTTCACTCATTGTTTAGATTAGTGACTTGTTCAAAGAGAAAAAGTGTTTAATTTCATTTTTTATTTTTTTAAATACAGAGGAAGAATCAAAACGTCTTCAAGTAGAGCTTTCATCTGATGGATCATATTATAATCAAGTTGGTTTTAGCTATGCAAATTCTCAGTATGAATATAATCAAGTTGAAGAGCAAGATGATCAGAAACAGGTGATAATGGCTGAACCAGTCACTTACTCAGAACCAGTCACTTACTCTGAACCAGTCTCCTATAACCCATCTTCAGATGAAGATGTTTTTATTCCATCGCATGAGATGAATATTCCACCAGATATGGAAGTGGTACGAGATTATTTTATTGTTTATTAAATTCTGTTTAAATTTTTGTTGTGTTTTAGATTTGTGATTTTTGTTTTTTTATTCTTTCAGCCTAAAACTGTGAAGCAAAATAAAATTATAATCAAAACGGCTAAATTTATTGTAACTCAGGGTGCTCAGATGGAAATTGTCATAAAAACAAAACAAGCTGGAAATGTTATGTTTGGCTTTCTATCATTTGATAATCCTTTGAACTCGTATTATAAATATGTTGTCACCCTTATAAGAAATGGAAGGTAAAGATCTCATAATATTTTGTTAAATTACAGCTTTTTGTAATTATAATTTCATTTTTTATAATTGTTTACTATTGTTGAAATTTATTTTGAAAAAGCTAAATAGTTTCTACTTCACTCAGGTATCGTTTTGAAGATGAAGTTGATTCCCAGACATCACCTGAAAATAATTCTCAGTACTTGCATCCCAATCTTTCCCAAAGTGTACGACCAGATCTAACACCAGGAGCAATTTCTTCACCTTCTAGGCCTTCTCCTCATTGTTCGTATTCAAAACTTATTACCAAAATACGAGAAAAACAGAAAGCATCAGTAGTCATAGAAGATAGTGAAACGCTGTCACCGGCAGCTCCATCTTCACCTGTTGTTCCTGTTGCAAGTTCTGGCAACACAGATGTGAAAACCAATTCTGTATTAAGAAATGGCACTTCATCGGAACGTGTTGTAAGCTTGGTTGATTATCCTTCTTTTAACCAGACAGCTGATGGCTCTGACATCGAGGATATAGCACCTGCTTTTGCTAAAAAGAGTCCCAAAGGAACTTCCCATGATTACAGCAAAATTAAATGGCCTCCCCGTGAAATTCAGATGGTCATAGACAAAATGGCATGCTACATTATTAAGAATGGTCCTGCTTTTGAAGAAATTGTTAAAAGTAGATGTAAGATATTTTTTTTATAATACATGAGCTGTTAGTTGTGTGTAATAATAATAATTAATAATAATAATAATAATAATAATTCTTTTAGATGATTCAAGGTTTGAATTTTTAAACAAAACTCATGAATATCATCCTTACTATAAATGCAAAATAGAGCTGTACAGTGAAGTTTATGGTGATATATTTAAAAACTCTAATAAGGTAAGTATTATTTGGTTTTCTGTAAATTGCATGAGTAAAAATTAGAATAAATAATGGGAATTTACAAAGGGTGGAACATAAAGAGGGAGAACATTCTTAGAGATCTAAAAGAATAAAGCATAATAAATTGACAGGTGAGTTAGGTGGGAGTTGAAGAAGGATTAATGAGAAATAAGCTAAAGTAGACAAGATATTTGATGATAGCTGGCAAAATCTAAAAAAATATTTGCTCTAGTCAGATAATCCTTTGAAAAGGGGTCGAGAGAGAGAGAGAGCTTTGTAGATAGTGTGCAAAATAAATGAGTGAGTTACAGAATAGAGATCGTTAGTGAGATAAAAAGAGAGAGAGAGAGAGAGAGAGAGGAGAAGAGAGAGAGAGAGAGAGAGAGAGAGAGAGAGCAGAGAGAGAGAGAGAGAGAGAGAGCAGAGAGAGAGAGAGAGAGAGAGAGAGAGAGAGAGAGAGAGAGAGAGAGAGAGAGGAGAGAGAGAGAGAGAGAGAGAGGAGAGAGAGAGAGAGAGAGAGAGAGAGAGAGAGAGAGAGAGAGAGAGAGAGAGAGAGGAGAGAGAGAGAGAGAGAGAGAAGAGAGAGGAGAGAGAGAGAGAGAGAGAGAGGAGAGAGAGAGAGAGAGAGAGAGAGAGAGAGAGAGAGAGAGAGAGAGAGAGAGAGAGAGAGAGAGAGAGAGAGAGAGAGAGAGAGAGAGAGAGAGAGAGAGAGAGAGAGAGAGAGAGGAGAGAGAGAGGAGAGAGGAGAGAGAGAGAGAGAGAGAGAGAGAGAGAGAGAGAGAGAGAGAGAGAGAGAGAGAGAGCTCTCTTTGTAGATAGTGTGCAAAATAATTGGTGGTTAAAATACAGATCAAATTCGTAAGTGAATAAAAAATTACAATAAGAATTTTAAAAGAAATTGTCTTGAGAAAAAAGTAGTGAGGAAATATGAGGGTAGAATTATGGGAAAGTTTATAATAATAATAATAATAATAATAATAATAATAATAATAATAATAATAATAATAATGATACTTTTTAACCTTATAATGATTTAATTAAGACAAGAGAGAGAGGTTAATTGGAAGATTTTATAAGCTGATAGGTGATTGACACCAGAACGGTAAAAGAAGGAAACAAATGGGATTACACAAATATCAATGTTTTGAAAGATAACAAGAATCTAGGTGTGAGGGGATAAGTGAAAGAAAAGTGTAGATTAAAATGAAAGAAATTAAGAATAATGAGAGTTATTGAAAAATTGTTTAAACTTGTTTAAAAGTGGAGATGAAAAAAAAAATAGCAATACTTAAAAAAATATTATTAGGGAAATAGAGTTCGAAGTCAGAAAAATTAGCAAATAGGATTTATGTTCAAAGTTGATAGTGAAAGTTGTATTATCGTTATTTTTCATTGAAAGATAAATTTTGATAGTAATTTTGAGATTTCTTGTATGGTTAGAATTTATTTTTTTCATTTTTTGCATATAAATGTTAAATAATTATTTTTACACATAGACTCAGCAAGATGTTAAAAAGAAAAAAGAAAGTGCAGCTAGTCGAAAGAATGTGGATCAAGCAAGTAAAAATGGAGGTAGTCGAACAATTTCATTTTCTATCAAAAGTCGTGAACAGGAAGTTTCTCTTACAAGTCATACAACCTTTCCTATCGAGTCTTCCACTTCTGAAGAAGATGAAGATATGTCTGATGGTGAAAAAGAACGCCGAAAAACGGATAGAGATCAGCGAAGGCAAGCGAGAAAACTTAAAGAAGAAAAAGAACGTAAGGAGAGAGAAGAATTTCTGAAGAAGGAAAGATTAAGAAAGGAAAAAGAGGAGGAGGAGAAAAGAAAGGAGAAAGAAAGGCAAGCAGCCGAGGACGAATCGTCTGGAAATGAAGATTTGTATGATATTTTTAAGTATGGTTAGTAATGTCTATTTAGGACCTTTTGATATACCTTCCCCCTGTGATATCTTTGTTAAAAATGATTTTAACACAATTTTTAGAGTTTGTGCTTTTTAATTGTATTGTGATTTCCAATAAAAAAAATGCTCAAAATTTATCAATTTTTTTGGCAACCTCCTGTTAAATGTAGCATTTTTTAAAATTATTTTTGCAGGTTTGGTTAAGTTGACAGATAAAAATGCTAATTTGGCTTTTTTTTTTATTATTTATTTATTTATATATTGGAAATCACTTAGAATACAATTGAAACAAACGCAAAAATTGTATTAAAATCATTTTTAGCAAAGAAACCACTGGGAAGGAATGAGAGGAAAGGTCCATCTATTTATATGTGAATACATTTATGAATCTGTTGACCTTGGTTTTTTCATTTTAAATTCATGAAATTATTTTAATAACTTTTTTTTTAGCTCAAGAGATGGAGCGTGACACAGACACAAGCACAAACACAAAAGCAAAAACGAAAACGAAAACAAAAACAAAAACGAAAACAAAAATAAAAGCAAAGCAAAAACCTGAATCTCAAGAAGAACCAGTTTTAAAACAGGAGGAAAGAAAGAAAAAAGCAGCAGCCTTCCTTTCTAAACTAAAGGACACAAAGGAGGAAAAGCCAGTATATGGTAATTAATACTTAATATATATATATTATTATTATTATTTATTATTTTCCTTCTCCCTCCCCAAGACTGG
>JABUQX010033817.1:10000-17500 GCA_015478945.1 Trachelipus rathkii | reverse complement strand
GCCAGGGTGATGAACCCTACATTGAACGATTTACCAATAGTGGGATACGCCGTCGCGGTCCCATGATGTCTAGGGTGATTTTCTGTCTGTTGACGAGCTCTCACTAATTAATGGTCAGAGGGGGCGGTAAAGGCTGGGCTTTCTTTTCGACGTTTGTAATGTTCTTCTACTGCTTTTCTTTTTCCGATGCTTTGTACAGCACCTTACCCCCATTCTTGGCAAAGAAGAAGGTGAAGAAAGAAAGAAAGATATAGTATATATATATATATATATTATTATATATATATATATATATATATATATATATATATATATATATATATATATCTATATATAATATTAATATATATATATTTATATTAAGGGATTGTACCGGAACCAGATTTTTGGTTCCGGCCGGAAACGGAACTTTCCGGAACCTTGAAAAGGTCAGGCCGGAACCGGAACTTTTCGATTCAGCTTACACCTTACTAAGCTGCGTTTTCCAAAAAAGCCGCTGCAGCCCGGGAGGCACACATGCATCGTTTCCAGAAGCCCGTTTTGCGCACTTCTACGTCCGTAAACGTCAACAGTCAGCGCCCGTTTGTTAAATTCCCTCGATTTCTGAGAATTAATAAACGGGCGGGCTGCGCAGAAGAATAACTTTGTTTACAAACAATTTTTTTAACAAACTGTTGCGGAAATGGCTTCCCAAAATTTTTTAATATTTTAGTTAATTTTATATTAAGGATACTATAATCTAATCATTTCATAAAATAGATCATATAGTATAAGAAGTATTGCTTACAATGCAAGCTGATCGACGGGCACGCTCGCGTTCACAGGTACTTAAATTTTCCTGTTCTCTGATTGGTTAATGTATTTTTTTTCAATTCGAAGCGTTTCCGGGTCGATTTTGACACGGGCTGCACCCGGGCTTCTGGAAACGCAGCTATTTTCTACTAAAACTTTGTCCTGATTACAAGTGGAAGTCTCTCTAGAAATATCTGTCATCTTGTCATATCCATCCTGTGAGCTCTTAGTTCTGCAAGCCAAAATTTGGATAAGCGGATCAATAAATTATAAGTAAAAAAGGAATATACTATAGCTGCGTTTCCAGAAGCCGGTGCAGCCCGTGTGCAAAAATCGACTCGGAAACGCTTCGAATAAAAAATTACATTAACCAATCATAGAACAGGAAATTTGAGTACGGAAACGGGCGAGCGAGCCCGTCGGATCAAGCGGCAATTGAAAGAATACGTTCTTAATGCATGGGTATACAGGGAGCGGTGGGCCTTGTCCCCCCTAATCTTGGCGAATAAAAATTGAACCTTATATTTTTGCCAAGAACGACTTTCTTAAGGGTTTTTTGTGAAAAACTGAAAAGATACTAATCTGATAGATATGAAGTAGTAATTATTAATTATAAACTTATTATAAATATTAATTAATATATATATAATATATATTATTATATATATATTATAATATATATATATAATATATATATATTATATATATATTATATATATATATATATATATATATATATATATATATTATATATAATATATTATATATAATATATATATATCATAGTGTAATAACCAACAGGTGAAAAAGGGTGAGACAAGGGAAAACAACAGGAAAATGAAAAGTGTGCAGTGTGCAGGGAAAACAGGGAAAACACAGGGAAAATAAAATTATCCAATTTATATCATTAATCATTTTTGCTTAACCCCTAAAGAAGTATAGTGAAGCACATATTGACTTCCAAATTCTCTTAAAAAGGGAGATCTTAGGAAGCTCAGTTGGCTTCAGGGATGAGAAAGGTGTTTGTCTTTGCAAGGTGGAGGAAAGTAAAGAATGCACAAAATATATTCACAATGATTCTCCTCTTCTAGTATACAATTTAAACTGTTGAATGAAGTTTCCAATATGGAGTAAATTAAGTACAAAATTTATATATCGACCTTTTCTTAGCCTAAGAATTTATCTTCTTGAGTTATTGAATCTTTATAATATTATTATTATTAAATTTTATTCATCTGCAGTATCAACGCATTTAACTAATTTCTCTTTTTTTTATTTTACAGAATGATTAATTGAATCTATAATAATCATTTAAATATTATAGAATAAGATGGCAAAAAACTATTATAAAGCCAGTTTTAATTTACAATGGCTGGACTCCACTCTTCCAGAATGGTCAAAATGGCTCAGAGAAGCGAAATCGGGAACATTACGCTTTGTGCATCTACTGCAAGAACACAGAATTTTCCTTTCCATAGGCAACAAGATTCCATTAAAAGTCATGAAGTACAAGAAACACGCAGAGCATCAACTAAAATGCTTAAATCAGGCTCGCGGACATATGAACAGTTTTGTTAAGCAAAAGTACTCGTTGTCCAATTAATTCTAACAGCTTGCAAACAATAATTCGCTCAAGTTCTTGTTCTCTCTGGGAAGCCCTCAGTTGGTTCTAACTTGGATGTCTTTTTAGCAAGGCAAAGATTACAGAAGCTGAATAATTGGAGTTTGACTGTGTAATCCAAAGCTCATATTCAATAGAGCTTTTTGATTGTTGCAAAAAAACATTGTTGTTTCCTGATTCGCAGATAGCTCAGTCCTTTGGTGTGAGCAAGGATAAAAACTTTCCTATTTATGTGTATTTGGTTTAGCTCCTTACTTTTAAAAAATGCGAGATGTATGAGAAATTTTATATATCAATCCTATGATGAGGCTTTAAATAAAATTGCACAAAGAACTCAAATGGATATACATGTGAGGTTTGAAGACTTAACTACAGGTCTCATAACCACTCATTATCTTACTTCTCAGTTCCTTACTGACACTCGAGCTGAGAATCTTTTGGAAAATCTCAAGCAGGGACTTGGGTCAGCTGTTGACTTCATTTAAGTGACAAGTATTTCAATGGATGGACCTAATGTCAACTGGAAAATGTTGTCTTGTTGAAAGCAGAATTAAATACCTGTTACAAAGCTTCAAGATTGATTGTATTTGGAGTTGCTCTTTGCATATTGTCCATGGAGCTCTCAAAACTGGTCATAAAGCTACAAAGTGGGATTTATTAGAATACTTAAGGGTTTCTTATTATTTATTTAACGATTTTCCAAGTAGAAGGGGAACATTCGTGAAAATAACAGGCTCTGAGGAGTTTCCTGCTAAATTTTGTTTGACAAGATGGGTTGAAAATGTAAATGCCACAACAACAGCCATTCGATTGCTTCCAAGACTTTGAAAGTACGTGGAAGAAGTTGGGGAATTGAAAAATTCAAAAGTGTTTGGAAAGGTGAAATCATATTTAAGATCCCTTATACATGCAAAGTTGGTTTGTTTCAAGCAGTAAAGCTCGTCAGTTGGAAGGATTTCTATTGAAGTTTCAACGTGAAGACCCATTGACACCCTTCTTGTATGATGATCTCAGTCACTTAGTTAAAACTTTAATGAAAAGAATTCTAAAAACGGACATTTATTGTTCAGACGTCAAAGTTTTAATGAAAATTAACTTCTATGTCCTTGAAGTTCTGAAAAATTTTGGTGAGAAGGAAGATAGACTCGATCAACTTTTCATTGAAATTTTTAAAAATGTAAACGTTCAAAAAGAAACAAAAACCTTTGTAACACTGATTCTTTCTTTATTTCATGGGAATGCTTCTGTAGAGAGAGGTTTCTCGACAAACAGATATTGTCTACAAGAAAATTTGCGTGAAGAGTCACTTGTTGCTAAAAGAGTTATTGCTGAAGAAATGAAAAAGACTTGATTAGTGTATTACAAATGAGATGATGTCATACTGCGCTGCTTCTTCAGAGTATATAGGCCATATCTTAAAAAGGAAACTGTGCCAAAGAAACAGAACCCTCGAAGGTGCAAAAGATAGAAATTGAGCTGAGATTAAAGAGGCGAAGAAGTTAGAGAAATATTGTCAAAGAGACCGAAAAACAACTTCATATTTTAGAAGAGAAGATAGCTTTTCTTAAACAGTCATAAACTTTTTTTTTTTAAGATTAATGTACTTATTTAGTTAGAATTAAATAAATTTTGTTTTTTGTTTATGAGAAAGGAAAATATTTTATTTCAATTTTAGAGAAAAGAAATGTGCAAATGTTTTTATATTTTTGTGTACCTTTGTTTATGTAATTTTTATTTTAAATAAAGTAAAAGAAAAGGGAAAAAATGAAAGCAAAAGCTGGGACCTGGTAAACATATTTGGCAGATATTTAGAAAATAATTGATTGTGTTCATAACTTTGGCTATATAAATAATTTTGGAAGTTGTTTAAAATTTTTTTTTAATGCAAATATAAATTTCACTTGTAAAATGTCAAATTGTATGATGTCATTTAAATTTGTGAAAGCTGGCCAAGAAAATTTGTTTACTGGGATGGTTAGAGGGTGGGCTCTGGAGGGCTTTCATTTTTTCACCTTTCCTTATTGATAAAGATAAAATGATGTTTTTTATCATTCATTTAGTCCAGGGAAAATTTTTTGGTAATAAAAGGGAAAACAGGGAAAACACAGGGAATTTGAAATTTCAACTTGGTACACCTTGTATATATATATCACTCAACTTTGCCACCCCCTAAATGAAATCCTGCCCCCTACGCCCATGACTCTTATACTTATGTATCTATTTTATGAAATGATAAGATATATTAGTTTCCTTAATATAAAAGTTAACTGAAATATTAAAAAACTTTGGCAAGCCATTTCCGACACATGTTTTGTAAAAAGATTTGTTTGTAAACAAAGTATTCCTTTCCGGCAGCCCGCCCGTTTTATTAATTCTCGAAATGAGGATTTACAACGGGCGCCTGAAGAAAAACTTTGTTGACGTTACGTAGGGCGCGTAGAAGTGGCAAACGGGCTCTGGAAACGATGCAAGTGCAATGTGTGCCCGACCGGGCTGCAGTCGGGCTTCTGGAAACGAAACTAATATAAAGTTCTACGGGTCTTCTAAGTTTAAAAACTTTTTTTCAGAGCGGGTAACGTGTTTGAGGAGATAAGAGATGACGTTTAACTCCACAATATGGAGAGCAACTTTTTTCCTACACAAAACATTTCAAAATTCAAATAAATTCATTTTTAAGTAAAGAAAATTATTGCAGCTTGTTTTAAAATTTTTAAAAATTTTTGCTTAAACTGTTTAGTTTTTGTTTTGTAGTAGTTTCCACTTTAAAGTTAATTTCTTTTAATAATAATAATAATATAATAATAATAATAAATAATAATAATAATATAATAATAATAAGTAATAATAATATAATATAATACCACTGTACAAATTTTATTTATCCCAGGTCTAGTCTAGAGCAGGATGTGGCATCAAAAAGATCAAATACGTTTCAATCAACTGATTTATTTACGTATTTTTTTTTTTAAAAATCATGATTTTGTTATTTGTTGATTTTAGACAACTTTTTTTCTAAATTAATATAATAACTAGTCTACATTAAGATTATATTTCATCTACATAATATAGTTAATTCATCAATGTTGTTTCAAAGTCATTTTAATAAAGAAATAATAAATTCATAAATTATTATTTATACAGTTATAAAAAACTATATATATTATATTATATTATATATATATATAATTATATATATATATTATATATATTATATATAAATATATATATATATATATATATATATATAATTATATAATATATTATATATATCATATATATATATTAGGGTATGTTGTTGGATGAGAAGGAACGGATTATGCAGAGTGTAGTAGGATAAGTTGGTGAATGGCAGGAAAGGTGGCTGGTTGAATTAAATCGTTGGTGAAATGTAAAGGGACTCAAGTCTTGAGTGCGCTAGGGTCTTACATGAGGGTATGTTTTTACCTGTGTTATTGTATATTAGTGAGACTATGGTCCGGAATAAAGTATAGATCTAAATTCAATGTGTTCAGATGGACAATCTTAGGGCATGCAAGGTGTAAGAAGAATTGATAAAATGAGGAATGAACGTATTAAGAGTTGTGTGGTGGTGAAGAAAGGGGTAAATGAGAAAAATAAAATGAAACTATGTTGAGATGGTTTGGTCTTTGGAAAGAACTGAATGGATAGTCGTTGTTAACAAAGGCGGATTGTATAGTGGAGAGTGTGGGTTTGGGAAGCCGACTCGGCTGGGAGACAAAGAGAAAGTGGATTGAGTCGGTTAACGAATGTCTGAAGGAGAGAGATGTGAGTTTGGCAGAGACGAAAATAAAGGTTTGCATAAAAGAGTGAATGGCGGGGTTTGTATGGGGGCATGGTTGTGGCCACCTGGGGCCAAGGATGAACCCTTACATTGACGATTGACATAGTGAGGGTCGTCGCGGTCCCATGAAGCTCTAGGGTGGATTTTCTGTCTGTGACGAGTTCTCACTAATTAATGGTAAGGGGGCGGTAAGGGCTGGGCTTTCTTTGACTTTTGTCAAATTCTTCTACTGCTTTTCTTTTGATGCATGAACACGCACCTTATCCCCAGTCTTGGGGCAAAGAGGAAGATAAGAAAAAAGAATATATATATATATATATAATATATAATTATTATATATATATATATATTATATATATATATATAATAATTATATTAATTATATATATATATACTAGATATATATTTATACTATTATATTATATAATATATATATATAATACTATTTAAAATAACTTAATTAACTAAATAAATTATAGTTACCAAACTTTTATTAACGGCATAATTGGATTAATTAACTATTTTATAAAAATAATAATTAAAAAAGAAATTTGTGTCTAAAAAATAAAAATCTCAAAAATAAAAGATATCCCCAACCCCGTTTCTAGAGTTATTAAGAAACCCGTTTCGAGTGTGAAATATGTTGCATATTTAAGTTTTCGAAATAGTAATACGAGTCGAAGGTCATTTATCATGATATTTGTTCACATACAGTCGTCCCTTGTAGAACGCGGTCTTATAGACTCGATCTTGCTATAAACCGCGGTGGAAAAGATATAAAGAAGAAAGATTAAAACTAAATAAATTACCAAATAAAAATTAAATGCTGTAATACATATGCGTAAAAAAAACAAAAATAAAGTAGGAATAAATAAAATAAATATACATACGTAACATAAGAAAAATAGAAAAGAAAGAAAAAAAAAGAAAATATTTGCCGGACTAAAAAGGCAAAAGCGTGTCATTACCGAATAACGATGTTTTCTCAAAAGCAGCCATACAACCTACAGATTCTGGACTTCCTTCATCTCTTTGAAAGAAACTAATTTTGTGCTCAATTGGCTAAACTTTAAAATTTTATATTACGGTCCTCAGGCTATTCAATTAACCATTATATAAAAACAATTTTATCTTCAAAATTTTTTAAAGGTTTGTACCTTGTATATTTTTAATCTTAAAAAAACTAAAAACTTTGTCGCTCATTTTACAGATATGTGAGTTCGCTGTACTGAATGTAATAATATTCCTTACTAATTAACTAGCCCAATTAAATATTGCTTTATTA
>JABUQX010033816.1:15000-30570 GCA_015478945.1 Trachelipus rathkii | reverse complement strand
TATGTTGCATTAGATTCGTGACAGCCGGTTGACTGTATAGAAGTGGTATAGTTTAGTACGCCTATCCCACATAACGAGGGAATTACATCCTACTTCTTGTCGATATTAAATTGATACACAACATAAATTCTGTAATCCTCAAGAACAATGACCACGGGTACTAGAATATGAGGACACTCGTTCTCGGTGGTAGTAGTACGCTTCTAACATTCCTACTCCTTCCTTATCATTCATGACTTAACAGGTTTCCTGTACCAATTATGTTTAATTTTCGCTCTTCTTTAGAAAAATTTGTTCAAATTTAAGGATTTAAAATTAAAAGTTTATTCTTGTTTCCATGTCACAGTGAATTTTTTATGTTCGATATCATCAACAGTTGTTTATAGTTTCTTTAATAACCTTTTCTATTTATTTATGATATATATTATATTATATTTAAGTTTTTTTGTTGTTCTTATCACCTCTTTGTTAAAGAGTTTCCACGTTTGAAGTTTATGTTTATAAGCTATTATGTGAGATTAGGTTTTTTCAATAAGTTGATAGTTTATATCTTTTCGGATATATTAGAATTCATTAATTTGTTGAATAAGCACCTTATCTTTACTTTTAACCATTTTACTTCTCCCTTCTTCATGTACTTATCCATTTCTAAAACAAAGGTAGATAATCTAAGAATGACCAGTATTTTTTAGATCTTCTATACTCTTTCGTAATAGTGATAGGTTTAGTACGGACAGGTTGTATGTAAGTCTTCTTATGTAAACTTTTATTACCGTGGATTTGATATATATTTCAAATCTAAGGTGAAACAACGCAAAGTGTGTCATCGGACGGTATTTCTTAAAATAGGTGGGCCATAGTGGATTAATATGTGTTCGTTTATCCTAATCTTTCTCAAGTGAGTTTGGTTTAGTACTCTTAATAGAGATATTGTCTACTTCTTATAGTAACTTGCGGCTCAGTATGACGTCTCATGGATCGAATTATCCACGTCATACGAGCCAATGAAGTGATATGATCTTGTCTCCTTGAAAACAAGGCGAATCTCAGTGCGGTGTCTGTGGTGTGTCACATTAACAGAGTGCTCTTCATCTAATGAGATTTACTGCTTTAGTAAAATATAGATATATCATAGTCACTGAGATAATACAAAGCACCTTCTGACGCGAGCGGGACTCACCAAGAGAATCTCTCCTCTCATCGCTAACTCAGCTAATAGAATAATGTCTTCTAAGTCTGTTCCATAGATCAATTTTTATTTCATGATGTTTAGAGTAATTTCCTTCAACCATTCTTTCGTCTATATTTCTGCCCAGAATCTCTTTTTATTAAAAAACTTAAGTCCGAGAATTATGCTCGACAGTGTGACACATATTATAAGGGTGACCATGTAGAGTACCACATGACTTGAGGATAGGTTTCTTGAATTTATCCTCGTTGTTTTGCAGGTTACACTAGTATCATGATTAATTAGCTGTATGCTTTTGACGCAAAATATATGACTCGTAATAATGCCTTTTTAGGACTCTCTTTCTATCATAATAAGAACTTAGTATGTGTTTAAGACGTCTCACTAATTAAAATGTAGTAAATATAAGGCTATATAGATATATATATTCATAAATATAAATAATCTCATATATAAAAATCATAGTTAGTTAACACGTTGATTCCACCATATGCGCACTGAGCCACATGAAATTAAGTGTGACTAATTTTACAAAACCTTATTTTCTAACGCCGGTCAAGGCCGCAAATCAGAACCTACACCACACCCAATCCTCCGCCGGCTGCTTCATCACATCATTTAAAAGTGGTTTAAGCTTGATTAGTTTCTCGAATAGTCCTTAATAAAAGTTCTGTCTGAAAATAAAGATGAACTGATTTTAAGAAGTATTGAATAGAACTTTTACGAAAGTACTTGTAAAAGCTGACGCTCGATCGTAAATTTTCTTGAATATTAATGAATATCAATATTAATAATGATAATGATGAATAATATTAATAATATGATACTAATTACCATAATAATGCTAAGCATCACAATATTATGAATAATCATACATTTATCCCACACATCCATCCCATCCACTCACAACCACACCCACCAGGTAATGATTGATAATACGTCAATCAATTTTTTGTCACATCAATATATAGCAACGCAGGTGTTATGAGACAAATTTAATGATATTTTATTTAAATTTACTGTTGATATTAGTAAATATATATATATATATAGCTAGTATACTAGGTTATGTTATATATTTAATATAATACGTATATATATATATATAATATATATATATATTATATTCTAATATAATTATTATATATATAATATATAATACGTATATATTATGTATATATATATATATATATATTATATATATATATATATAGTAATATATATATATATATATTATAATATATATAGCTATATCATATATAATATATATATATATATACTTATAATTGATATATATAATATAACTATATATAATATATATATATTGGTAAAGTATAATATAAGAAATAAGGAATAGTGATTATTCCTTATTAAATATTTTTGTAAGTATTATATAATATATATATAATCATATATATATATATATAATATATATATATAATATTATATATATAATAGTATACTATAATATATATATATAATATATATATATATATATATCATTATATATATAAATTATTTTATATTATATATTGTGTAACCTTTATATATGAAGTCTATTTTATATACGCATCGTTAAACTCAGACTATACGTAGTGTGCCTCACCTATGTCCCGAGGTACGCCTAACTGGCTTTTCGAGTATCATTATAGACTATATAATACTACTACTACACCGAATCTCTGGCTATTTAACATAAGTTATCATTTTATACAGGTAATGACTAATCCTGTTTTAATATATATATATATATATATATATATAGGAGGCCTATATAAACAGGAAAAAAGAAGAAAACAATTATTGACTCCTGCAAGTAAAAAAGAAATCATATTGAATTTTAAAACAATGCCAAAACTGCTTGCAACTTGTAAAAATATAAATTTGAGAGCATGAAATTGATAGCTTTTAAGCGGCGTGAGAATCAGAGACGAAAGTCTCATCTTGAGTCGTTGTCGGAGCCGGAGTCGGAGCCGAAAATACCAAATGATTAAAAGTCGAAAACATTTAAAAATAAAAGGTCAAAATTAATGATTCAGAGTCGTGGTCAAATTTTTTAATATGGTTCAAAACATCTCTGAGCTACAACTGCATCCACTAAGTTTAGGGAATCAGACATGTGTTCATATCTGTATTATCGGATTCCTCATCAGCTGATTCACACAAAATAATTAAATACATAAAAATAAAAATTAAAGAAAAATAATATTAATAAACGAGACTTCAACAAGAAATTAAAAATTATGAATTATAGTGTAATAAAGGGAATAATAAAAATTCTACAACTGCTGCAACTACTACTACTACTACTACTACTACTACTACTACTACTACTACTACTACTACTACTACTACTACTAATAATAATAATAATAATAATAATAATAATAAATACTACTACTAATAATAATACTATTACTAATAATAATACAAATAATAATAATAATAAAAATAATAATAATAATAATACCAATAATAATAATAATAATAATAACAATAATAATAATAATAATAATAATAATAAAAATAAAAATAATAATAAGTAATAATAAAAACAATCCAAATAATTTTTGTATTACACTAATTCAGGTTAATTTAAGGTGTAATAATGAGAACACACATCCCAGAGTATTAGTAGTTAGACTAAATATAGGTAATATAACTTGCGGGCACACTACTCAATGAATTCAATAATTGGGGGAGGCTAATATAACTAATAATAGATAGATAATAAATTAAGTTAATAATAATACATAATATATTATATACCAAAAATAGTAGGGACAATACTTCAATAATTAATAAGTACATCCACTATCTGTTATATTTTCAGAGATGTACATATAATTTAATAATAATGCAATAATAGATATCATAATAATAAGTAATTAATAATCTAAATATAAATAATAATAATAATTCAATAATAAAAAATAATAATAATAATGAATATTAATCAATATAAATTAATAATAATAGATAATTATATAACTAAATACATGGCCAGCATGGTCTCGAAAGCCCAGTTCCAGGTCTGCCCCTATACCACTCATAATAGAAGAGTAGAGGAGCCTCCCTACAGTGTATAACTACTAGAGAGTGAGCCCAATAGAATATATAATATAATATATAGAGATTGATCAAATAATTCGCACGCGCACACTTAAAAAAAATTAAACATTATTTTCTTCTGAAATTTCAATCTGTAATATAATAAAAATTTAGGTCAACCTCCATCCGTACCTTAGACCTGAAATAGCGCAAGCTCTGATGACCTTGACAGCTGCAGTGTAGTCTTCGGCCGAGCAAATAATAGACCACAATACGCGGTATTTTATGGCGAGAACACGATGAATATATTTCTCTATATCGCGTGTTCGTCTCTAGTGAACTGATGAAGAGAGCTTACGTAGCGACGTCAGGACAGATTGGAGGCACACACTCGCGTGCATTCCCGTCAGTGTGCTCGCAGCTACACGGTGTGGAGCCTCACGCGCCGGCGACGTCTATATAATCGCTCCGACTCTAATCATTGTTCTAGTTTTACTCGTGGGTATTTGCGTCCGATTTTAATACAAAAAGAGTAGACTGGCTCACCGCCGCACTTTGGGTCACATCTTTTGGCAACTTTCCGTGCATACACGGGAGTAAGCCGCATCTTTGACTTTATATTTAAATAAACCCCTTCATAATAAATAAAAACAATTTATTAGAGAGAAATTGTATAACTAGTTTTAATAAATTGTTTACAATTGTTTTTATTTTTTTCTTAATTTATTCTGTATTTTCCGGATTGTTTCAAATTGATCTGTATCTGTATTAACATGAGCGACACAAATTCTGAGTCCATCTCCCACTCTTTGTGCACTTTATATAGCCACTGTTCAAATAGATAGATCCTCTGTAGTCACGCTCTCATACCAGCTCTGCAAATTGGCTTTCTGTTAAATGAAATATGCGAGTACTCACATCACTCACACTCAGTTGAGCACTCAACTCACTTAGAGTTCACTACTGAGGATGATAAGATATACTGTTTAATCAATCAGAGTGACATCACACGCTTGTGATAAACTCATATAAATAGTGCGTAATAACCAATAACTAATTACTAATAATCACCAATAATACTAATGAACATATAAAGCGAATTAGTCCCTACCATATGCTAGTGAGTGGATATCAGTATACGCGCAAACTATGTTGAAGCACGTAACACGAGTGACTCACCACCATCGCAACCACACATAATATGAGACCGCGCAGTTAGAAATACACCCTCACACACTCAACTCAGCACATCTAAGTCCTACACTATATTGAGCGCTCGCATAAGATCTATAGCATCTTCTTGTCTGTAACACGCATATCAGACGTAGGAGACGCACGCTACGGGAGTATACACCTATAGAGATATGTAACCGTCAGAGTGTGGCGTGGGCTGACTCGAGTGCAATCAATGGTGAGAGTTGTAGAGTGGAGCACACATATATATAATAATATATCTATATATATATCACAATCACACTCACACTCACACTCACTATATATCCACACTCAACTAACTCTAAGAAGGATCTCCGCATATCCAAACGAGAGTTTTTTTCAACTAAGTCTACTCATGAATGTATATATATATATAACACACTTATAGTCTGCATAACAATATGTATCACACTCGACACTATATCACATACTTAGTCACACTCTGACGGATAACACTCACACTCACACTAACTCACTCTGCAAGTGAGTGAGATCCAGCAATAGTAGATAATTTAAAAGCACGTGAAAAATAGATGTTCTATAAGATCTGCTGAAGAGAATGGCAAAATATAATATATATAAATATACCACTCACCCACTCCACTATACATCATTACTGGCATAGACTCACTCACATTTATTGAATCATCACATTACTGTATTATATCAAACTCTGAACTGTAATATATTTGAAGAATTAAATATATGGTATATTAAATCAGTGAATATTAGAGTATCTCATATATATAATCTCCATATTAATCAGCATCATCGTTATATCAACCATTTACAATACATCACACTGGATATGGCCGAGAGTGGAGTGACTAATATATAAACTACTAAACGCTCGGCCGCTCAATCTACTCCAGAGTGAGAGTGAAACTAGCATCAATTATAACTTAATCAAAAACAAATCAAATTAAAAAGCAAGAAGCAATATACATACACATTTATATATATTAAGTCGATATGAATGAGCCATCCACCCTCACACCTATATCCCTACTAGTTATAACTAGAATATAGTAAGATTGTATAAAAATAATGAAGTTAATAATAATAATAATAATAATAATAATCAATTAATAAATCAATGAATTTAATAAGATGAATAAAATAATAGTGGTTGCATATATGCCTCCTGAAATAAACTAAGAAATAATAATCACATAATAATAATCACATAATAATTAATACGCTTACATTAAATAAATCAAATTATAAATAAATAATAAATAAAGTAAATTTATAACTCTCATATCACTCACCACTCACCAACTCACATATATATATATAGAAATATAGATATTTTTAGTATAATTTGCTCACCAATTAGGTTGTCAATATTATATATATATAAAATATGCAGGTCATAAAATATTAAAAAACTTCATCAATTGTATATTAATAGCTAGTAGTTCTTGATCCTCCTGATGTTTATTTATTGCACACACGCAAAGGCCTTGGTTAGTCACTGAGCGGAGTTGACACAACTGTTTCTATTCCCTTGGCATTAATAAAAATCATCAATCATCTGCATTGTCATCAGCCATCTAATTTAAATCATCATAATCCATTCGCATTAATCTCCAGTCAAAGAAAATCCTCATCTATAAAAATAACGTCTAACAATTCCTAAAAACTAATCATCAACAGGGGTCAGATATGTGCGAGACAAACTTCACAATATGTGGAATCACACACATGATCATCAATCATCGATTTTTTAAAACATTAGGCTTATTGAATTACAATCTAACCAGATATACCACCTATATACTCTTTGTGCTCCACTCAATCATAGGTTGGGTATCATACTCATTAGGTCTTAAGCCGGGTAGTAGCCGATCAAAAGTGGAGAGAAATGTATACTTATTCGATTTTGACTCTCTACGTTATCACAATTAGATAATATATAGGACAGATTTTTTTTTATTTGAGTTGAATTGTCCTCGCTATATTGCATGTCTTTCGGCTGCATAATTACGATATTAATTTCAAGCTCTTCTGTGAGTTTTAACATATTTTAAAAAGTGAACCTTTTCATAAATAAAGTGAGAATACCTCATTAGGTATAAGTCAGGTTAGGTCAAGTGAGGATTACATATTTATGACTTCTGTTACAATGGATATATAAATAATCATACAGATTTTTATTCTGGTGAATTCTTAGATTTTTTTATATTTAATATAATTTAGCTTCTGTGAACAGTTTAATATAATATATACTAGTAACGAAATACTTACTATCTTCTTTAGATAACAGACTTAAAAGAACGAATTCGACAAATAAGATTTGTTTCATTATAGTGCTTTGTATTTATGATATGATTCCGATACTATTGACGATTTCTCCACGAGAGACTTGTTTAACTTTGATGTCTAATACTTTCTATAGCAGTTTTACATACTTCTCTTTTCAATTTCCAGTTTAAAAATGTACAGGAAAGCCCTGAATTAAAAAAGCAAGTCTGAGATTAAGTATAGCTACATCCAATTACTGGTCGATATTCGAGCTAATACACTACAGTAATTTATTATAAATGTATTAAAACAAACGTAACGCCAGTAGACCTTAATATAATCAATACACTTTCTTATAACTGCTCTGGATGTTCTAATAAGGTTCACATATGTCGACCTTGCTAACGCAACACGCCTAAACCATTAATAGTCCCCTTTATGCCCAAGAGGCGCATCTATGCAAATTACTCAAAATTCCACGTTAACTTTTTTTGTTTCATAAATAAAAATCCGTACGCTCAGTGCCCACCTTGAAATCGGCATCAAAATGGGTTACATTCGTCGTGAGGCATCAGATGATAACTGCGCGCATCCACGCAAAGAGTATAAAGGGTTGGATAAGTCTTTGGAAGCGGAGCGTCGCACTTCGCCTTTATTCAAAATGACTTAGCAAATTGAGTACTACAGGATGCATCGGTAAGCTCAGCGACCCACCACACGCAAATTACATCTAACTGTATCCTGGCATTCCATGATTCCATAATTGTCCTGTATTGCTAACTGAGTATATAACCTGCAATAATATGTATAGCTCCGTATCGTATAACTAACTCTACTCTAGCTCACAACTATAGATCTTTATAGTAGAAACCTGCTATCATTGCAGTAAGTATACTCACATAACATACTCATCATATTATATGAGTTACCTTAACATGAGCGCTCTTACTCGGCCTATTCTCCCTATCCCTGGTTTTATTAAATAAACGATCCTCTGACAGTTACGGCCACCATCCAAATTTGCAATACTATATATATAGGCTAATTATCAGAATGAAAATATGATCGTATAAGAATATATATTATATATATATAATATATATATATATATATTACTATATATATATATATATATTATATATTATATAATAATATATATACTATATAAATATAATATATATGTGTATATATTTAAATACAAGGAGTTTCATGGCGCAGATAAATAGTGGTTTTTATTAGATACTTTCTTATTTTTCATGATATTGTTTAGATATGATACGAGCAATTAATTAAGATGCTGTGTGTGAGAAGGATGCGAAAATGGAGTGAAGGAACATGGAATTTAGATTAAAAAGAAAGCAAAAATGTTCATTTTGCATGAAAGAAAACGGGATTTTGTGCTAATACGTGAAAGAAATCAAAGGTATAAGGTAAAAAATAATGTTTCTGGGTAAAATACGTTCCATATTGTTGTTTTTTTTTTCTATATAGATTCAGTGCATACATACATAAAACAATATAACCTGAACTTTAGAGGGGCTCAGCTAAACCGCAACCCTAACCTATATGCGATCGACGATGACAGTAAAAACTCAACCTAAGCCTATATGGATCGGGGCGAGGTGAAGTAAATTTCGATCCAAAACCGATATGAATATACTTTGCGCGTAACAGTTTTTTCTCTTGTTTTCGTGGGTACGATTATTTGCACTACAGAAAGTATCCCGAGACGTCGTCTGTCCCGGGCGCTGTCAAAAGTATGATGCGTAAAAAAGTACATATTAAAAAATAAACCCTTTTTTTTTGTATTTCTAAAATTTTTTGATCTTGCTCATCTAGCCACTGCAAATATTTTTTAGTTACCACGCTCCAACAAATCCTCACAACCACCTCAAATACAAATAATATGATAAGAACAAAAAAAGTAAATAAAACTTTAAACTATTAGCCATTATAAATATATATATATATATTATATATATAGTAATATATATATAGTATACTAATATAGCCCTATATGATACTATAACTAAATATATATACCTTGATCATATAATATAAGTATACTTACTATTATATATCGATTATATATTTATATATATATATAAATATATATTATATATATAACTAATATATTATATATGATATATATATTATATATATATAAGTTGAAATATGAAATTATTTTTGCTTTTAAAAGTTTTTTGAAAACATATAACAATTTTGAACCACATAAATCAAAAAATTTACATACTTCAAGTCTCTGAAAATATAAAATATAAAGTATACTATTACTTAAATGTCTACTTTGGCAAATCCCTCATCGCGAAATTGTTTTATTAGCATGCGTAGAAGAGCGCCAGATAATAAATCACCTCCGTATCTATATATCATAATATATCGTAGCTGTTCATTAGTTAAAATTTCACCGCATTTTTGTTGTTTTTTTTTAACGCCGAAATTTGTTCTCTTTTTGCCTTTTTAAAAAACACCCTTTAATAAAGTTATTACAAGTCAGTCTTCACTAGAGTTTAGTCAGCGGGGTTGCCAACGCTCTGGGTTGCCAATTAGAAATTTATTATACATATTTTTTTATTCATTTTTATCACCCTTCCCATTCAGTATAATATCATCTATTGTTATCATTATTGCTTTCTCTTAAATTAACTATTTAAACTATTTCAAATAATAATTACATTGTGTAAAAGTTTGATTTGATAGGTAATATCATTCAAAGCCTAACGGGCGATTAATAATTCCGCTTTGATTAATCGTTTAATAGACTGAGATGTTCCCCTTGACTTTATCGGGTCTGAACTCTGCGGGAAACCACGAGAGATTGCGAGAAGTCACGTGATCCAATATGGCGTCTTTTGCGAGGAAATTCGCATCGGAATTTGGTCTTAATGTAAAGATGCTTTAAGAGTTTTAATCGGCTGTTGAAAGGTTTTCCATTACGGTCCAAAGTTTGGATATTGTCAATCACTTATTTGAAGGTTGTATCTGCAAGCTCTACAAGGCGTAAAAGATTGCTATGATTATAAGACTAAACAAGCTTCAAAGTAATATTAACGAAATACAAAATATTATTAAAACAATATGTTTAGAAACGTCATGATTTTTGCTTCACACCTCTCTGAACTTCATACCCACGATCTGATTTTCCAATAGCTCTCTCACTTCAAGCGCCGGCAGACGTTACTAACAATTCAAGTACCCAGTATTCGTGTTCTCGATGATTTGTGCAAACAATGATTATTATCTAAGACCATTTTTCAATTTTTATATCGGACACCAAACACCCCAAGCTATAATATAAAAAAATAGGGTTTCAGGGAGTGGAGACCACAGACAGAATAGAATCATGAATACGTAAATAGAATAAAAAAGGAAGGGGTGGAGAAGAAAACGGAATTAAGAAGAAGATAAAGAAAGATGTTCATCCTGATAATTATTATGAAGAAAACTACAAATATATTTATATACACTTTTAAACTTCAAAGATTGTCGAATATAATTATAAAAAAAAAAAGAAAAACAAAAGAACAGCCCAACATAACAGAGTGTCAAAAAAAGGTTGTTAAAAAACATTGTATAACAAAATGTATAGGGTGGTGAACACGCTGTATACACGTGCCTTCCAAGAAAAGATTAAATAAGAACACCATTAAACTAGTCATATTATTTTAGGCGCAAGGTTTACGCATCCCCTTAATTAAAAGCAGAAAATATTTCATAAATCCTCTTTGCCACTAAAATAGCAAAAATTTATCTTATATACAGTTATTACATTTATACATTATTCTTAAGTGGTTAGAGAAGAAGGTTTTTTTTTTTTTTTTTTTTTTTTTTTAACGCCTTTAATAAATATTTAGGTTATATATTAGATGAAAAGATAATTATATTTATGTAATATAATATTTTTATATATATATTATATATATATAATATATATAATATATTATATATATAGGATAGATATATATATATATATATATTATACTCATATATATATATATATATATCATATTATATATATACTATTATATAACTATATATATATATCATTGGTGTGTGCCATGCGTGGACAGGTCAGTAACCTCAAATAAATAAATATACATTAATATATAATACTACTATATATATATATATATATATATATATATATATATTATTATATATTATATATTAATATATATATTTATTATATATATATATATATATTAATATATATATATATATGATACATAATATATATATATTATATTATATATATATATAACTATATATTATATATATATATATTATTATATATATATATATAATACCTATATATATATATATATATATATATATATAATACCTTAATATGCTATAGTATATTATATTAAGTATATTATACATATATATATATTTATATAAACATTAACAATACCATAGGTTATCTATTAATTGATGATCACAACATGTCTAGAAAATGCTCCTTGATAGCAACGGAAATTAGGGGACACAGACAGTAGGAGCATTTAATGCATTGAGTCGGCTTAAATACCTGTTCATATTGCACTGCCCTCACGCTCAATCTGTAACTTGAAGTTTTAAAGGCACCCGTCTAATCTGACACCGCTTTTGCATCCCGATATAACACGGCATTTACTATTATATCATATATCAAATATAGTATATATATATTATTAATATATATAATATATATATATATATATATAGAATATATAATATATTTATATATATATTATATATAACTATATATATATACTATATATTCAGTCAAATATAATATTCGTAATGATATTATATATACATTACCATATTACTATAGTATACTAGGGAATACCGTAGTATGTTATGATATATAAATTACTATATATAGGTATATATATATATATATATATAATATTATATACATTATATATTATATATATTATATATATATACGTATACTATATATTATATATATATATATATATATATATATATATATATTTATTATATAGGTGAACGACATATATAGTATATATATATGATGGTTATTTTTAAATTTTCTAAGATTTTATTTTTTGCTGGAGCGTTAGTAAATACATCTATATCTAATTTTTTAGTGCGCAAATGAATGCATAGCAACACGAACATTTGTCTACGGGAGCTCCGCCCTTCGAACCCCACCCGTGAGTGCTGAAATATTAAAAAATAAGCGTTACGTACCATAAGCTAAAGTCTTATTATAAACCTATCCAATATATAATTCAAACAAGAAAGCATATGGCAAATAAAATCAGAAACAAGCTCCTTCAAATATGACATTTTTGGACGACTTCATATCTGGTTTTCTAAATTTATTTTTCTTACGCTTTTATTTCACACTTACGTAATCTATGCAAACAATTTCTCATAACGTTTATGGAAATTTATCGGAAATGGCTGGTGTAGCTATTAAATTGATGAATTTCTCCTAGACATTTGTTATTAATATAAAAGATTTAGAGGCCTGATACTTCTTCATATTTAGCAACTTTTAAAGCCAATCTGTTATCAGTTTGAAATTCACTAAATATATCTATTTCCTAATGAGCTGGTTAGATGTATATATCAATTTAGATACAGCAAATTACTAAATACATATATATATCATATATTATACTACGTATGTAATTATTTTTATATTAAATTACTATAATTATATATGATATATATAATACTAATATATATACTATATACAGTTAATAATTATATATACTATATATATCATATATAAGTTATATATATACTTATAGAATCACTATATAGTATATATACTATACCACCTATATACTATATGTATATAATATAATATAATAGTATATTACTTATATATATATTACTATTCCTACATTCTAACATCGGTACATCCCTAGTATATTTATATATATATATATAATATAAATATATATATATATATACTATATATATATACAAATATGCATATTGATATGATATTTAGATATATCCAAATACTGGATATACGGGCTATATCATACCAGTTGGGGCGACAGAACTAAAATTAAACCTAACTATAATTTATATAAATATAGTAATATATCTCATTTATATACTATCATCGATTACCTATAGTATATATGTAATTTTAAATATAGAGTAACGTCGTTCTTTACTGTATATCATTAGTTACTTTTATCTTATATATATATATATATATACTATATATAAGGTATATATTATACTAATATATATATATATATATATTAGGGATGAAGTTTCGGTGTTTATCTGATATCGGTACTTACTCGGTATCGAAACTTTATTTATAATATCGGTACTCTGTATCGGCATCGGTAAAATATAATCGGTAAAATAAAATCGGTAAAATATAACATTCTAAATTGATACCGTTTCCAAAATCCTGTTTAAATAATTAGTAATTAACTTTTTGCAGTGATTCTCGCTTCAATTTCTTCACTATAATTTGTTTTAAAAAAATCTACGTATCTAATAATATTTTAGGAAACAAAAACCGATATTTCCCATAGGATAAATTTTATGACTTGCGCCCTATTTACTTTATAACAGGGCTATAATGTGGGTACTTTTTGGAGAGTCTGGAATCGGGAGTCAGAAATTTAAGAGAAAGATTCGAAAGTGAGAGTATTAAGAATACCCGACACCTGATGCCAGACTTCAAATCAAAAATAATTTCAAAGATTTCCTTTCTCAGATATTTATTGTCAAATTTAGGTAATTAATGTCCAATCAAAGCGAATATGGACACGAGCCACGAGAGTGGCTGAGAACGAGAGCGTGTACTGTTCAAGAACTTATTACTTAACACCAAATCAAACTGCCCGCGCAAGCTGTTTCGGGAGTTCAATGATCATCATTTTTTTAGTCAAGATCAAATTGGGTAGTCCTTTCTGTCTGAATGTAGTACACTGTCGACTGGAAGAAAACGTTTTCTTTTGATGTAGTCCTAGATGCCGTTGAAGGGATGGAAAGATGAGTTAAAATTTATTTTGAATCGAAAATCACATGAGAGTGTGACATATGCTTTTATTTAAAGCTAAGTTTCCACAGTAAGTGTTTTACTGTTAGTAATAACAGTTATAACCTGCTCAGAAATGAACTCAACGCAATAGATGGGAGGTGGCTACAAACCTAGTAACTTCCTACGACAGCTCGAGAAAACACTGCAGTAAGAAAAACATGCTGACTCTGAATAGGATAAGTTCCAATTTTACGAGCATTAAATGCCGAAAAGGCTCTCTCTCTCTCTCTCTCTCTCTCTCTCTCTCTCTCTCTCTCTCTCTCTCTCTCTCTCTCTCTCTCTCTCTCTCTCTCTCTCCTCTCTCTCTCTCTCTCTTCTCCTCTCTCTCTCCTCTCTCTCTCTCTCTCTCTCCACTCTCTCTTCTCTCTCTCTCATCTTCTCTCTCTTCTCTCCTCTCTCTTCCTCTCTTCTCTCTCTCTCTCTCTCTCTCTCTCTCTCTCTCTCTCTTCTCCTCTCTCTCTCTCTCCTCTCTCTCTCTCTCTCTCTCTCTCTTCTCTCTCTCTCTCTCCTTCTCTCTTCTCTCTCTCTCCTCTCTCTCTCTTCTCTCTCTCTCTCTCTCTCTCTCTCATCTCCTCTCCTCTTCTCTATATACGATATATATATATATATATATATTATATATATATATATATATATATATATATATAATATATATATATAGTATATATATCATATAGTATATATATATATATATATCTACTTACGTCTTACGTCCTTCCCTCAGGGAGGCCTGCGGCCTGTCAGCGGAGACAACATCGATTTCCCCGCAGTCCATTCCAGAAGAACACCATCCTCCATCAGCTGGCGCATC
>JABUQX010033816.1:0-7500 GCA_015478945.1 Trachelipus rathkii | reverse complement strand
AAATAAAATAATTATTATTATTATATAATTTATTTAATTTATGCGATATATTAATTTAATAATTAAACTTTGTTTCTTTTTTTGTAATTGTTTTTATTATTATTATAAATATTTATAACATTACGGTTTAGATATTCATTATTATATAATTATTATTTATTTATGTTTGCTTCTGCCATTGAATCCTTCTTTTATTCCTTCCTTGACTGCTTCTCTATTTATTTCAATTATTTCTATTTCCTCCTGTTCCTGTATCGCTCTGGGGGCGCCTCCTCCATCTCCTCATCCTTCTCTTTTTTTCCCAAATCCGTCAACTTCTTTTCTTTATTTCTTTCTTCTTCTTCTCATAATTACATTCTATAATTTCCTTCATCTTTGTCTCATCTTTTTATACAGCCTTCTTTTTTTTCCTCTTACACTGATCCTCCTCTTTCTTTCTTCCATCTTCTTTCAGCACTACATCTCTACATGGCTCAGCGTCATCGCACTGAACAATACACCGATATAGCACCAAAAGCCTTTTATAGCAATTTACAGAACAATTGTTATATTTCAAAGATTTTTTTTTCTTTCAAAACGTTCGAGCCCCACCAGCTCTGATTTCTTTTTTTTTTCTTTTCTTGTTTTATCCCTCATCTTTCTTAGCCCTCCCTTCCATTCTCCAATTTCGGAGTCTCCCCACTCCCTGCCCCTTATGATATTATATTTAACCTAGAAAAGACCTAAATAGTTAGTAGAATAAAATAATTGTTTAGGATGGTTGCTTATCATTTTCATATTAGCTTAGTGGAGAACTTAGGAACGGTCAACCCTTAGTTTTGACAGTCACAGCTTGCTTAAGACACATTAAAACATGTATTGATATATGCATTATATAATAATATAATATATATAAGTATATATATTATATATAATTATATAATATAATTATTATATTATAATATTATATATATATAATATATATATTATATATTTTAAATATATATAATATATATATTACCATTATAGTTACAATCGTATTTTACTAATCACAATCGCGTCTTTCACTTTGTAAACTAGACGATATGATTGTTAAAAGATGTATAAATGCATACACTTGTGTATGCTTACCGTTGAAAACATTCAATAATGTGAACCCTAGTCTCGTATTGTTTATTTTGTTTGTTCAACTCTGAAACTGCTAAACTGCAATTTTCTTAAGTTCTTCTATTTTTTCCTTTTCAGAATGGAGTCAACAAAATTCCAGAAAATACTTGTAACCGCTCTTCCGCAAAAGATTGAGCATTCGAAAAAGATGACTAACCATATCTCCAGAGGAGGACAATATAAAAAATAAAAAGTAGACATGCACTATAATTATTTATTCCACTATCCCAGCAGCAAAGTGGTTGTGAAAAAAAAAACTCCACAAGACTTTTACAAACGGATTCTCTGTTTTCAGGAGTCAAACAGAGAGCCCTCAACTTGTATTTAGTTGACCAATTTTGATAGTTCAGTATCTCAGATATACATCAATGAACAAGCTACTGAGAGAGGTTCAAAACAAAGCAAGGAAGTGGTTTCCCTGTTTAATTCGCTTTAGATCTAAACTGAAAATTATATTTCCTAACAATTGTTCCATTTCAAGTTTGATAATGCTCCCCGTGCACAGCTACAACAGCTCGTTCGATGTAGCACCAAAACAACCTTCAACATCTTCCGATTCAGCAATTTCCTCAGACTCAATTATTATCGAAAAACTATGGGCAGTTTGTACCAGCAAATTGAAGAAACATATTATTACCTACTTTAATATTAGAAATATATATATATAATATATATATAACTATATATATATATATATTATATATATATAATATATATATATTATATATATATATATATATAATATAATATTATCTATATATATATAATAATTATATACTATATTATAACTAATATATTATATATATATATATATATATATATATATATATATATATATATATATATAATATATATATATATCTATATTATAATTATATATATATACTATATATATATAATAATATATACTTACTAATTGAAAATATTACATGAGTTATCTCTATTTCTACTATGTTAAAATACATAGAAAAATAATATATATATATATATATTATAATAATATTTAATATATAATATATATACTATATAAATTATAATAATAATATTATACTATATATAATATATATATACCGTATATGATAGTTATTAACCAATCCGCATTCAGACTGTACCAAGATTAACGATCCCGCGAAATAGATACAGATGTCTAGGAAGTATACATTTTTATATCAGAATTATCAACAAACCAAGGAATATCTTTAACAACCCAAAGTGAGATGTGATCCACAATAAGATCTCACATAGATGCACAAATTAGAGGAGCGACATATCTGCACCAAGTCTGTGTCATATGTCTTATAATCGTTTTTAATAACTATAACGTCAATACTAGGACCGAAAGCGTAAAGAAATCTTGGTGACTCGATTAACAGATTCAAGTCCTTACAACTGTGACTGCTTACTCCTAAACTCTAATCTAACCACTTTCTCCTTTATTCTATAACTCATTTTTGAAATCACCACTCACTGGTAGGAGAGGTAGGTAAGTAATTTTACTATGAAATTTTTTTTTTAAAGATTTATTATAGATTTACGTTTTTTACACCTTTAGTCAGTTATATACTTCTAGTGCTTTAGTGTGGTTAGGTCAAGGATAGCGATTCGAATTTTTTTGCCGTTTCCACTCCGACTTTTCCATTTTAGAATGAAATGATTGACTCTAACTATTTTTTACAATTTATAAAATTTTCGCTTCGAAAAAAAAACTCATTTTCCTCCCGAAACATTTATTTATATTAGGAAACGTTTCCCAAACTGCTATTAGTAAAGTTGTGTTTTTAAATGTCCCAACAAACCTTCTACGGGTCTCCGCAGCCACTTGGTAGGTCAGATGTAAAATTTAGAATACCTACAAATTTAAAAACACACAATTTTCATTTATGTATAGTACGGAATCACGCTGCTGAGCAACCTCTATCCCTAACACACACCCCATAACCTCAGTGAGGGTGGTGTTATATTTCATTAACACATATCTATTAGATCCATCAAGAGGAATGTTAATAGCGACCTCTATCAAAAACTACAAGTCATTGTGAGGGAACTAAAAAAAATTAATAATTCAATATTTCTTTTTTTTGGCAACATTTCTCTCATAATTCTGATACATTCTCTAAGGCTACCTAACCTAACCTAAACTAACTG
The DNA here is from genome assembly GCA_015478945.1 of Trachelipus rathkii. Classification (NCBI taxonomy): domain Eukaryota; kingdom Metazoa; phylum Arthropoda; class Malacostraca; order Isopoda; family Trachelipodidae; genus Trachelipus; species Trachelipus rathkii. The sequence continues at coordinate 4,209 of JABUQX010033816.1, read as the reverse complement.
TAACTTAACCTAGCCTATATTTTAGATTTTTTTTCCATGGTCCTTGTATTTGTATATGTGTTTTTTTTTCGTTTTTTTTCTCTTTCATAAAGTTCGCACCTCACGGGCATAACCCTATTCTAGGAGGGGAACTTCTCTAAGTAATTTCTACCTAGGATCCGGACTAGGGATCGAACACGGGCCCTTGCCACGCGACTCTGTCTCTGTACCGATTAAGCCACGGTAGCGGCTAATTGAAAAGTCTTGGATTAAGTTCTCTTAATTATGTAACCAACATTAACATTATTTATTTACATTATTTAGTATTAGACCTACGTCTGGTTAGGTTTTGTAATGATATTTCAATACTTTAAAATCTTAAAGTATTTATTTCTCAATTATCTTGTCTTTAAAGTTCACACTACACTGGCAGCGTCCTATTCTAGTTGAGGAATTACTCTAGGTAATTGTTACCTAGGATCCGGACGAAGGACAGAACCCGGGCCCTATGCCAGGTGATTGTACCCATACCGGGACTAACCCAAATAGTCGACAGGTCAAATGGTCGACACATCAAAAAAATTTCCCATACAGCTCGCCGCAGGCGTTAGGTTAGGTTAGGTTAGGTTAGGTTAGGTTAAGTTAGGTTAAGTTCTGGCCCTATGTCAGGTGACTGTAGCTCTACCGATTGTGTCACTTGATTTCTTGGTTCCTGCTACTCCTCAAAGAAGCATAAAGGCTCTGTCATGAGAAATCTCCATTTCTGGTTTTATCACAGCATTGGTTTCAGGAATCGAGTAAATTAAAACTATGTGGCTGATTAGCCCATACAACTCTTGCATAATTTTGCTTTCCTTACGGACCAGGGTTCGATCCCAAGGAATAAGGAACGCAAACGCAGTGTTTTACCAACCGAGACACAGGACAACGTTAAATCTATATCTTATACCGCTCCTATATTTCAAGCATTGAATAAAGCTAGAGTATACTTAGAAACTCTCCAGGAATATAAAGTATACTTAGAGTATACTTAGAAACACCCCAGGACTATAAAGCATACTTAAAGTATACTTAGAAGCTCTCCAGGAATATATAAAGCAACACATTAATGAGCACACATGACTTAAGACTTTTATGATCACAAAGACGTACTTCGCTAACTTTAGAGGCTTTCTACCTAAACACTATAGGGTACTTACAGAAGACTTAGAAGCTCTCCAGGAATATAAAGCATACTTATAGTATACTTAGAAACTACTCCAAGGAATATAAAGCATAGCATTAGAAATAGATTTATTGAAACTCTCCAGTAATCTATAAGCAACTTAAGACACTATAGAAGACTCTCCAGTGACTATAAAGCACTTCTTAAGAGTATACTTAAGAAGTTCTCAGAAATATAAAGCATACTTTAGAGTATACTATGAAGCTCCTCCACAAAATGATAAAGCATCTTAGATAATACTTAGAAATTAAAGCTCAGAATATAAGTTATAACTTAGAGTATACAAGTATAATATTAGATTATACTTAGAAGCTCTCTCAGTAATTGATTTTCAATTCATTCATTCTGATGCGATAGCGAATCCGAACATATTGCCTAAGTTATTAACTATCTAGTTCCGAACTGAATAAGATCAAACTCTATCTTCCTCAAAAACTGATACTAGAAATAATGGACTATTATTAATATTCCCCTCTTCCAACAGCCCGTATCTGAATTCTATATATCCTCATATAATTATTATAACTATATATATATATATATAATATCTATATATATTCTATATTACTATATATTATACTATAACTATATATATAATATATTATTTATATATAAGGTATATATATTAATTATATTTATTATTAACTAGGTTATAATTAGGAGTATTTACTAATTTTATCTTTATTAAATGTGTCCGGGGTTAGCATTTAATATACATTAATATTAATATTATATACATTATATATATATTTAACAAAAAAATCATATATATAGTAATGAATATAATATATATATATATTTTATATTCTATTATATTATATATATATATCAATATTAGCACGCACATGCATACATGTATAATTCACTATAATTTAAGAATACTTTATATATATTTAATTATTATTAAATTTTATATAATATATATAATAAATAAAATCACTATATATACTATATATACCCACTAAAACGAATGAATTTTGTTTGATTATGTCCTGGTTTGCAACCGAGACATGCAATTAATGAAATTAAGAATCAATACCATGGGATTTTTGCGCATCCCCCTCCCCCTCCCAGCTCTATACAGTCTATAGGAGATTGTTTATGCGTATACTTGTTTCACAAAAGTAATCTTTAATCTCTTTCTTCCCCACTTCAATTATTCTTTTTTCGAACTATCAACTACACCCAAACTCTTCTTACACATACTATCATCCTCAATTCACACACACAAACAAGTCTGGACCTATAAGTAGGCTACAGCGCCGAGCGAGGCGGCCCACCAACATCACACCATCACCTACACACACACAACCATGTAGATACCTCCTAGAAAAATATTGTATATCATTCAGCATGCTGCGAAGCCCTCGAGCTCAGTGAAGATAACCCTACACGTGAGTATATTAAGGGTATTAACATAGGATGTATGAATAATATATATATATATATTAATAGTATATGATATTAGATTATATAGTTATAATAATATATATATACTAAATAAATATAATATATATTATAATTTATAATAGTATATATATAGAGTATATAAGTATATATAGTTAATATAATATTAGTTAGTATTAATTATATTATATATATATATAAATAATATATATATATATATATAATATATATACATATAACACATACATATTATATATATATATATATATTATGTGTAGTAGTATACAAGCGACATCAGGTATATTATGGTATGATGAATATTATAGGAATATTATATTATGTATAAGTATATAGAGGATGCTTGATGTTCAATACGAAATGTTTATAATATTAACATAAGTCAACGTTATACCAGTATTCTATGATACTTTTATATATATATATTATATATATTATATAATATAGCAATTTCAAAATACAAAAAGATTTTATTTATTTAAAAAATTCTTCACTTTGATCTCTTAACAAGAAAATGATTTCCTTTATGTGTTATTGTGTATATATACTTATATTATATCACTTCTCTCCCTGATTAATTTGAAAGAGTACAGATTCTATATTAATGGTCTACCTCAGATAAAATATTTTTCTGAGGAGATTGTCCACGTTTTGAGGAGTATAACTAAAATCCTAACGATCCAAATGACTGCACAATTAACTTATTGCGAAATTCGTTAAAATTTTTAAGTATATATTATAAGTAGAATCTATGCCTACGAACTCTTCTCTAACTGTGTGAAATCTCATTAAAGAAAGTGTAGTCGTACAGGCCCTAGAAAATCTTTCATTTGTACATTGATTCTTACATGAGGCATTATCATTTCATTAACAGAAAACAGAATTTCTGCATTATGCTTGAAAATATTTCATTGATGTTTACTTATATATATATATATATATATCAATATATAATAGCAAGTTCTTACTAATATGGAGGATAATGTATATATAATGTGAGGGTAATAAAATTGTAATCCATAAATAATAAAAAAAAAAAAAAACTAATAACAATATTGTTTGTACATATTTCAAAATCTTACTATAGTGTGAGAGTAGGTCGTAGCCAGTCAAGCTCCGTCGTATGAGCTCTCAACAAATTTAAAAGTTCTTTAAATTTAGAATTTAAATAATAAATAAGAAGATCGTATACAATCCATCTATCTTCACCAACATTTACGGTCCATCGTGAATTTTTTCCATTTTGTGTTTTATATTCTTTCATATTTTTTTCTTTTTAGGTCCTCCTCAGCAAATCTAATAATTAGCACCTAGTTTTCTATCTGTAGCAATATATTAGTTTCTAATATGTGTTTACTTATAAAAGATGTAACGACAATTAACTTTAATGATATAAGGATATTAATGTAATGAACTTAATGAGTATTAGTTTGCAGCTTAAACACTCATATTAATATATATTTAGCTGTTCCATATCAGGAGTCATTATTTTCATACGTTCCTTTATGCTTTACTTCCACTAGTTTCTCTTCTTTAATATTTCATACACCACTAACCAATATATATTTCACGAATACCTT
>JABUQX010033815.1:30000-36139 GCA_015478945.1 Trachelipus rathkii | reverse complement strand
TCAATACTATTTTCAAATTAGTATTTTATCTATTTAAAAATAATTATTTATTTATAAAATAATTGTCTGGATTAAAAATTTTTTCATTTGCTTATAAACATTTCTTAAATGCTTTTATTTTAATTTATACTAGAAATATAAACTGAATAAATTTTTTTGACCTCCTTATAACAAAGAATATATATTTATAAATATATTAAAATATTAAGGTAATGCTATATTAATCATATATAATTTCAGTTCTTCAACATATTCCCACCAATCGGAATCATACTAATTCGAAGTAATTCTTATAGTGATAATAAATAATTGCATGTTTTTTTTATACAATAGTATTTACAATTAAAATTATCGTATTACGCTAAAAATATATATTAAAAACATAATATAATTATATAGTTAATCGACATGTCTCACGATAGTAAGAATAGATCTATTTGCATTCGAATCGGATCGCGTTCGCACTAAGGCAATTTTTACAATCATGTGACCTTAAAAAAAAAGATCCTTTGGTCTCTTTGATACTACTCATGGGTTTCTAGAAAAGTCACAGCGACTTATACGATGGTACAATTCCTCACAATTCTCTTCACTCTCTTATCATCTCTTTCATATAAGTACAACCATACTAATGTTTTAATATACATCAATACACATAGTTTTTCAGTTTTACTCACTTTATCATCTCTCCTCTCTCTCTCTCTCTTCTCTCTCTCTCTCCTCTTCCTCTCTTTCCGCTCGGTTATTTTATTCACTCTGTTTCTTACTTCAATACATGCTCCTGCTCCGCTTCGCGAAAAGTTGGGAGGTAAATGTCAGTGCGAAAGCTACACAGACTCGTCAATGCGTGCGGCCTTCCAGTTCCTCCCAGTTGGCGTCGATTCTCTCCATTCTCCGGCTCTTCTTGCCAAAGGATTCACGCTTGCATCTGCGCAGTCTCCTCTCGGCGCTGGAAAAAAAATCGTCAGGCTCTCTCTCCAGGGTTCTTTAAAAAACTCATCAAAAATATCGCGTAAATGGAGTATTTGGCTGCTGAAGTTCTAGAATTGGCTTGGTATGCAGCCAGAGATACCAAGAAATCTCGTATCTATACACGACTCATCTCCTTCTCACTTGCTCATCAGTAAACGACACCGCAGGAATGATACAAGCGTCTTATATGGTGTTACATTGCCCCCTTCAAAGGGGAAAAAGGCGTTCTCTCCCAATATCCAGGCTGTTCTCCTTCCCCAAAAAAACTGAAAAGAAATATTCAAAGATAACATAAGAGATAAAGTAATAAAGGCTCCCTTTGGAGCCACATTTATTCCATAAAGAGATAATCTAAATAAGCATGTCATGAAACACCTTAAACTTTCTTTATAACTGCAATTTTTATTATTTTGAATGACAATCGTATTCTTTTCCAACTAACGTTGATTTCCCATTTTAATTACTTCATGTAAGTCTTTCTTACCGATGTTGGAAATCCCATTGCGTTAGGTAGGCTCTACTTAGCCACATGTCGTACAATAAATGAACTCTATTAACTTGTTAAATATAACTCTCTCTCTCTTCTCCCTCTCTCTCTTCTCTCTCTCTTTCTCCTCTATATTATATATATAATATATATCATATACTATATATATCTAATATATATACAAGTATTAAATATATTTATCATATATACCTATAATATATATAATATTATATATATACTACTATAATATAATATAATTATATATATATAAGTATATCACTATATACTATATATATTATATATAGAGAGAGAGGAGAAAGCGAGAAGATCTAGGTTAGGTTAGGTATAGGGGTTACTTCATCGTCGACTCATATAAGATAAGTTTTGCGTTTTAGGACCCTCCTTAGTTCCTTTTCATGGTTATAAGTTTTTGTAAGTATTCACAAACATATCTACTATTGCACAAAAAAAAATCAATAAGGCAGAATTTTCCCCGAACATTACTTTTTCCCCGTAACTCTCTCTCTTCTCTCCTAACATTTCCTTTCTCTCTCTACGTCTCTTACACACTAAATCAACTCATCTTTTCTCTTTTCCTCGTTCGTCACGAATGTGTCTTCTACTTTCTCGCTTTACTCTTCTATTATTTAAGCTTTTTTATTTATTTTTATAAAATTCCGTATCTAGCTTTTATGACATCATCTGTTTAATTTATTGATTGTAACATATACTAACAATATTTCTGGACAAAAAAAATAAATACTACAATATCCTCAACTTAAAAGTCATCATATAACTCACAAGGGTCACATATATATCCTATATATATATACTATATATCCTATATATATATATTATATATATATCTCTTATATATATACTCTCTTATTATACTATTCTTTACTCTCTATATATATTCTATATCTTATATTATATCTATATATCTACTCTTCTAAAATATATACAGATATTATTATCTTATAAAATTATATATTCCTATTGTTTTATATCTAAACCATTAACTGTTGAACTTTATATTTTTTGATAATATTACAATTACATTTCAACGATTTATCTGCCTCCTACTCCATATACATACAGATTGGTATGAATTCGAACACATTTCATAAAATTGTAATGAAAATGGCCCTAAATTCTAAATTCAAACTTTTAGTATTAAATCGCAGCTTCACACCTCTTACAAAATACTTAAAAAAAAAAAAACAAAAAGTTCAAATCTATGTAAACTAACTAATCACTTCATAACCCTTATTAACGAATAATATACGGTTAAATCTATGCTAAACCAACTAAACTCTAACATAGCCTTTACATAATTTTATATATTAATGTAATTTATTCTTTTATATTTCTATAATTTATTTCAACTCTTGGCATTCTTTTAAAAAAAAACGGCATGTGGCAACCAAGAGAGATTTCTGATCGCTTTATTTGATTAACGATTATACGAAAGTGAAATTCACGGGAAACCTCACTGGAGGCAGATAATCAACATTAGCTATTATATTATATATTCTAGAATCTTCTATAAACTGTTACCTATATCTTCATATATCATTTAGAATCTTCTGAATATCTCTGTACTCTCTATATATATATATATAATTATCTATGCACTCTGTTACTCTATCTGTCCTCTATACTCTCTCATTCTCTCTCTCTCTCTCTCTCTCTCTTAACCAGAATGTGTTGACTAATACCTTCTCAAGGTCTCATACTCGAAGTTCAGCAATATTGATGTTATTGTGAGAATTTACGCTCGAGACCAACTGTTGAAATAATTGCTTAATGGCATCCTCATCCAGTGTAGCTTGGTATAATAACTTCTACATTGTGTCCAATGATAATCGCAAAGTGTACAATTTGCAATAGTAATTATTCTTGGAAAGGGAAAGCGACACCTGGTTAAGAAAACCTCTAAGTAGCAAACACAAGAAAGAGGTTGAAAAGATTACGAGTAAAATGGAAATGGATCTTCAATATCAGCTTTACAAATGATGCAGATTACTCTTGAAACTTGTATAGAAAATAAAAGATATGGAACGCTAAAAACGAAAAAAAAAACAAAACCAAAAAAACAAAACAAAGGATTGATATTAAAATTGCAGATCTTCCGTTTCTTTCGATAAAGTTCCTGGCTTTGTATGGCTAATGAAAATAGCTTTCCCCTTTCTACCGACTTTGCCAAAGGGAATACTACAGAGATATTGTTTGTGAGAAAAGGTATGCCTGCGATAAAACTAAAGTTGTAGAATTAATAATCTCTATCAAATTATCATTCAACATTGCTCTCTCCACCGACGAATGGTAGGACGCTCAACCAGCAGTTTCTTTGTTCTTTCTGGCCAGTCATGTCGTAGACAAGAATTTCAAACGTCAAAAGTTTGTATTTGGTGAACCAAACTCACTGAATGTCATAAGAGGAAATATCTCAGTGATGTATATAATGGAATGTAAGGGAATATCTCAGTGATGTATATAATGGAATGAAACTTATTCCCCAGATAGAAAGCTCTGTTTTTTTTCTTGAGTAAATAACACAAACTCAGTCGGTCACCATATGCCCTTTAATATTAGGAATGATGTGACATCTCAAAAAACAGTCGGCGAAGTTCTCTCAAAATGTTGGTCAGTTACGGCAAACTTTAATTAAGAAGCACTAAAGAGAATACATGTCAGAATTAATATACCACAACTTTCAGTAATATATGACATTCCCACGCGCTGGAACAACACTCTGTAAATGATGATAAGGATGCATGAACCTAACGTATCTGACTGCTTGTTGTACGACCGATCTAATGATAAAATAAGTGTCTTGAAATCCCATGGCAATTTTACTCTAATCAACTATATCTCTGTACTTCAACCATTTGAAGATATCACCATAATAATAACCAAAAACTCAGTCATCAATGGCCGACGTCATTCCTCTCGTCATGAGAGTATTAGTATCCTCAGACAAAGGCAGTCGAGGAATAAATATGATGAGAGCGACGATATTGAGAGAAATTAACAAAAGGTTCACTTTCAGAGAGCAACAATTTGTATAAAACAAACAAAAAATTTCACTTTCAGTTGAGAGAGAGAGAGAAGATGAGAGAGAGGAGAGAGAGAGAGAGAGAGAAGAAGAGAGAGAGAGAGAGAAGAGAGAAGAGAAGAGAGAGAGAGGAGAGAGAGAGAGAGGAGAGAAGAAGGAGAGAGAGAAGAGAGAGAGAGAGAGAGAGAGAGAGAGAGAGAGAGAGAGAGAGAGAGAGAAACCTTTATTCCATAGCTGCATTTTTTAACGGGGAAGGTAAAAGTCAGCGTCGCCCGAAAATGTGAAAGAAAAAATCAAAATTGCAAGTGTGAAATAATTCTGAAAAAAACAAAAAGGAGCAAACGTTGCATGAAACCCATCCACAAACTCCACAGTCACTGACATGTAAGCAATGATGATGAAGATGATCAGCTGTCTGAGAAGGCATTCAAATTCGTCGAGAAGTACGACAAAGAGAAGCGAGTTTCCCCCTGACGAAGACCCTCTTGTATGGTGAAAGGGGGACTAGCCCAAAGGGTCCACAAGAAAAAGGGTCGACAGGGAAAAGGGGTCGACACAATTCAAAAAATTCCCTGTACAACCCGCCGCAGGCGTTAGGTTAGGTTAATTTAGGTTAAGGTTAGGTTAATTTAGGTTAAGGTTACGTTAAGTTAGGTTGTTAAGTTAGGTTAAGTTTTGTTGAATTCGTTAGAGAAACTTTAAATAATCTGTTTTTTTTTTCAAATGTCTACCCATTTTCTTTACTGTCTACCATCTGGGTATATGTTCGGTGAAAGATGAATGAGGAGACGTATCCCGATCTTTCACAGTTGCAAAGACTTATCTCGCTTGTCCGCCAACAAATGTTGCCAGTGTATATCTCTTTAGTGATTCTGTTATGATCTATGATGTAAAACGTAGTATATTAAATGCTAAGAGAAAGCTGAATAATTATTAATCAAGTATAACCTTTTCAATAATTTATTTGAACTATTGATTACGCTATCAACTCTAACTATAAAATAGTGAAGTTGTTTTCAAGGGCGTAGTTTGGGGAAAAGGGTTTAAATGATAAGGTACTTTATTATTATTATTATTATTATTATTATTATTATTATTATTATTATTATTATTATTATTATTATTATTATTATTATTATTATTATTATTATTATTATTATTATTATTATTGTGTGGAAGAGTTGGTCATCGTTGAGGCTCGTTGGCCATCGTTCTACATCCTAGAAACATTGGAAATTTATTGTATTTTATTATTTTAATTTTTTATTACTGAACTCTTACAACAGAAGCAAATATTCCATTTATGCTTAGTATAAAAAGTGACATATTACTGACAATGTGTACTCTTCGCATTTGCGAATAGAAGAAAAAAATTATTCGCCTAACATTCGCTTTCGTGAATATTTAAAATAATGTATTCGCATAACATTCGCATTCTCGAATAGATATTAATAGATATTCGAAAATAGAAAATAGATATTCGGTCCATCTCATAATATATATATATATATATAGATATATATATTACCCAAGGGGGAAACTATATTATGTATATATATATATATATATATAATATATATATAATATATATATTATATATATATATATATATAATAATA
>JABUQX010033815.1:0-17500 GCA_015478945.1 Trachelipus rathkii | reverse complement strand
TATATATATATATAATATAATATAATATATATATATATATAATATATATAATATATCATATACTATATATATATAACACTTTGACGTCCCGCTCCCCTTCTACGAGAACAGGACTACCTAGAGATATTTGTGCCACCACAGCAGTATGAGTCCAGAGATCCGTTAGAAAAAGCGTGTTAAAGTTATGTCCGATGTCCGTTAAGTCATGTCCTGCGTCTTCGCTAGTCTGGGAAAAACATCTTTGACAGTAGGAGTAGGGTAATTTATTAATTTTAAATTTTAGGGATGGTGCCCAGAGCGAAGGGAGACGGGACAGCATTTCTCGGGTTTGGCGGTCCAAAGTTTGTTCCCTAGGGGATATTTCGAGTGGACGTGTTATTTGGATATGGGAAGATCGTTCTTAGAGTTAATTGTTTGTCAATGTGTTTACTGAAACTGGGAGTGTCTGAAGGTGGAGTGGGGGGGGGGAGCGTGTTGCATATATTGGAATTGTATAATGCTGGTGTTTTTTTTTCTTCTAGAGGCGGGGAGGAGGGGGGGGGGTTGTAATGCTTGATGCTTGCAGGGCGGGATCTATTGAGAGTGATTAACTGTAAAATTGAGTCTATCATGTCAAGATGGGCTTTTAAAGTGAGAATTTTTGTTTCAGTTATTAGATGATGGATTTCGAGTCTATTGTTTGATATGAATATTTCTGGGTGGATGTTAGATTTTCTTCTTTCTGGGATGAGTAAGGCAATAGTGAAAGGCAATAGTGAATTTTTGAGGTGATGACGTCATTCTGTTCGTTGTTAACCATTGCTCCAGTTGGTTTATATATTGTTGGAGTTCTTTGCATGCTATATTTATGGAGGAATTTTGAGCTTTGATTGTTAGATCATTAGCATAAATATTAATTTTTATGAAAGGGGAAGTGGGATGAGGTAGGTCATGCATAAAAAGGTTTTAAAGTGTAAGTGAAAGAATGGCTCCCTAGGGGACTAGATTATATAATTTGTATGAACTGGAGGAGTGGTGAAGTTGGATGAATCTAACTGTTAGACCGGATAGGAAATTTGCTATTATTTTCTTGTCTTTGATGGTTATATCTGTGTTAAGACTTTGTTTTATATTAAAAGTGACGGGGATTGAATCAAATTATTGTTTAGTGTATGCTACAAGAAGAGGGGGGGGAAGTATTGACTAAAAACCCGTGAGAAATGTGTTGTTGGATAGATCGGTAGAGAGTGATAGTAGTAGCTTTTGTTCAAAAACCATGTTGCGAGTGTGATGAATAATAAGGTAGAAGTTCTAAAGGAGGATTAATTTTTCAAAATACTTTGGATATTATAGAAAGTAATGATATAGGTTAATGAATACTAAGCTTGGTTTTAATATTGGTATTATATGTGCATGCTTCCATAAAGGTGGTAGAGCGTTGGTTTGTCATGCAACGTTAAATATTTGTGTTAGAACTGTGATAGAATTTGTTCCTAGATGCTTGAGGTGAATATTGGATTATATGATCGCGGTCCTACTGCTTGTTGAGTTTTTTAAGTTTTAATAATATTTAACACTTCTAAAGGACGTGGCAATGGTGTTTCTTGGTTGGTTGCAACCATAATGCTTAATTATTTTTATGCGTAGTGGTTTTGTGGTTTATGACTAATTTTTAAGCTGTGACATAAGAATATCTCATTTTTTTTTTTTTTGTTTTGTTTCGTTTTTTTGGGAATTTTGTTGTTTGGTTTACTGGTGCTTCGAGTTTGGTGGTAGTTGGATTGAAGTGAGAATTTTTTTTATTGTACGGAAATATATTTGTAGTGTTCGTTCTTGGGTTTATGTTTGGGTTTAAATTTGATCTTGTGGTTTTAAGTGTTGTTTAATTAGGTAGTGTTGTCTTGTGGTTTTAGTGTTTGGGTTTTTCTGTTGCCAATTCTTTTTCTGATTTAAGTTGCTTAGATGGTTTATTATATTGTTAAGGTTTATGATTTGGTTTAATTTGGTTGTTTATTTTGTTTGAGGGAGTTTCTTTGTTTAATAAAAGTGTCGATTTCTGATGAGAAGTTCGGGTTGAATTGTTTGCGGTGGTGGTCACGTGGGATGAATTTTGTAGATGCTTTTAGAATTATTTTATTGAAGTGGTGCTTTGCTTTGTTGAGAGAGGTAAAATCAGCTATTTAAAAGGAGTCTAAATGTAGTTCTATGAGGTATGTATGAGCTCGCCAGTTTGTTTTCTTGTTGTTGACATATGTCCTTTTTTTAGGGTGATTATGTTGAATTGTGATTAGTATTGGAATATGATCTAAAGAGAGAGCATGAAAAGCTTGCCAGGTTGTGGTGACTTGAATTTGGGTGGAGTAGAAGGAAAACATGTCAGGGGATATGGTTGGCTATGTTGTAATAAAGGTCGGCGAGTAGTTTGATTTCGGTTGTTGAGGATACTGAGTGAATGTAAGTTGTCTATAAGTGAAACGCCTCTTGGTGTGTATCTGTGTGTGTGCATGTGTGTATGTGTGTGTTAAGTCGTGCGGGGGGGTGCTCATTGAAGTCCTCGGCTAATATTAAGTTGTTATATATTGTGCTATGATGGGCGGATCAGGAACAGTATTGGGATGTAGATGGAGGAATATAAATATTAACTAAATTGTATGTTTTTTGTTGATTTGTATTTCTATCGATTGGTAAGTGGAAATTTAGTCATTGTTAAGGATGAGTTGTGTATGATTTGTTGTGTTTCGTAATTGGATATATTTATGTATAAGTATGATAAGTCTATGTTTAGGTGGATTTGTGTCTCTTTTTAGTTTTGCATAGTTAAGAAATTCAGGGAGATGAGTGTTTTACGTGAAGTTGGATTCCTGAATAAGTGTTATGGGTATGTTGTATTTAGTTATCGTGTGGTGCAGTTATTTATATTTATTTTTTATACCGTAGATATTTAAATGAAGTAAGTTGATTGAGTTATGTGAAGGGGGGGGGATGATATGGGTTTCTGTGTGAGAGTCTCCGCATAAGTGGCAGAGACATGTTGGAGAATACTAATTAATGGTTTGAAAGATGGTACATTTTAAAGGATACTAATAATGGTTTGAAAGATGGTACATTTTAAAGGATACCAGAGTTGGCAGGTGTTACGCAATACTGAGGTTTGCCCTCGATTGCATGGTCTATTGCATTTGGAGCATATATATGCTCTGGGACAGGGATTTAATTTTATATCTCTGGCAAGGGGAATTGGGCGCTTACACCGGGTATAAGCACCCCAAGTTTAAAATGGTGGAGAAATAGTGTAAACGGAAATCTCTGAGCCCAGACGATACTGGGGTGACAATCCCGAGGATTGCACCTCCGGCAGGAGGTGAGGAGAGGTATGGCTGCTTGAAGATCTGCCGACTATTGCCCTTTCTGGTCCAACATGGAGTTCTTGTTCAGCGTTTAGGAGAGGGGTTCTCTCGAGTAGATTCTCTTAGTCACACAAACATACATGCCAGCCACGTCGCGATACTATATATATATATATATATATATTATATATATATATATATATATATATAGTAGTATATAATATATATATATATATAGTATATATATATATAATATATATATAATATATATATAGTATATTTATATATATACAGGTATTTAATCATTTATTGGTCGTAATTATAAAGTATGGCAACACAAAGCGATCTTCATGAAAGTTATATGAAATGATTGAAATGATCTGTAAAAAAACAAAAAAAAGCGAGATAAAAAAAAAAAAAAAAAAAGAAAAAGATAAAAAATGAAGCCGATTGAAAGAAAAGTTATAATGTCTTCAAATTTCCTATTAACAACATATTTACTGCCAGATGTTTCTTTTTCTTAAAAGCATAAATATATATAAAGAAAAAAATATTTCATGACTGCTTTCTGCCATCATTTCCTTTGTTACATTTTTTCGTAGAAAAATTATTATTTCGGTAGTAGATAGGGAAATAGCAATTCAAAATTCTTACGTTTGGTGAGAATATTGACCAATTTTTCGGAAAATTTGACAAAACGAATGCAAACTTGAGAACGTTCTTATTTTTTCGTAAGAATATTCTTACGAAAAATAAGAAAGTTCTCAAGTTTACGTTCGTTTTGTCAAATTTTCCGAAATATTGACTATTCCTCACCAAACGTAAGAAAATTCCTTAAATTCTGTAAGATTGCTATTTCCCTATCTTACCGAAATAATAATTTTTTTCTTACGAAAATGTAAAACAAAGGAATTTGATGGCAGAAAGCAGATCATGAAATATTTTTTTTTTATTTTTGTTTTTTTTTTTTTTTTTACATGGAAAAATTGTTTTTTTTATTAATGACTTTAAGAGTAATGAGATTGTGTCAAATTTGTGATGGTATTTATTCACAATTTTAATTCGTCGCTTTTAAATATTCATGAAAATGCAATGATAAATTGGATAATGTTTCACTAGTGGTAGGACCCGTTTGAATTTGTGGACACTGAAAGATGCTTCGCCATGAATAAAAGATGGCTGGATAATTTCAGCTTTGCAATTTGATGAAATGAACTTTTACCAATGATGCACACGTTTTCGATTGTTTTTTTTTTTTTTTTTTTTTTTTTTTTTTTTTTTTTTTTTTTTTGGCTACTATGCAACATTATTTTATTTTTCATTAACATTAGTAATTTCAAGCTCATAATGTGAATAAAACTATAAACTAGGTAACCTAAACTTAACAAAATTTTAAAACCCCATTTTAATATAAATAGATATATATATATATTATATAATATATATATATATATATAATATATATTATATAATAATATATATATATATATATATAATATATTATATATTATATATATATATATATATATATATTACAAACCACTGAAAAATTTACCTTAAGAGTAAGGAAGAAAGGGCAATAATCTTCTCCATTTTTTTATTATCTCCAAAGAAATTAAATTATCTGAACATCATCATTATTCTTCCTTTTTATAATAATACCTTCAAATCCTTTTGAAGTTCATCATAAGGTTATCCACTTCTGCACACAGCTGATTCAAATGATTTGTAAACAAGCTTAATTCAATACAGATTCGCGTCGAATTTGACACCAAAAACCGTTCTTAAATAGTAAGATTTTATTTATTAGATAAAATGCCAAAACAAAACGACTTAAACATTAGCCTTATGATTTGACAATATTTTATTATTTTTTCCAAACACTCACGGATCGGGGTATGGGGAGCAGACCCTCTTACTCAAATACTTTGTGTTATGCATTCATTTACACTAATTAATATAAATGATATTTGGCTAACGATCTAGGCAAAAGACTATTAAAACTGATTAGTAGTTATATATATATAGTTATATATATATATATATATATATATATATAATATATATATAATATTTAATTATATTTAATGAGAATATATATTATAATATAGTATAATAGATAGTTTATTATATATATATAGTATATATATATATTATATATTTATATATATATAAGTATATATATTATAATATAATATATATATGAAATTATACTAATATATATATAATATACTATATATATTATATATTAGTATTTATATAAGTATATATTACTATAATATATTATATATATATTATATATATATAGTATTTATAATATATACTGATATATATTAATTATATATAAGTATATATATTATATATATATTTATAGTATATATATATATATATATATTATCTTATATATTATAAATTTAAATTTTATTAGAATTATATTAGATATATACTTATATATTATATTATAGTATATAATATATACATAGTATATATATAGTATATACGGTATAATATAGTATATATATACCGTATATATTTATTATATATATATATATATATATTATATATTATTATATATATATATATATATAGTATATATTAATATATATAAAATATTATATATATATATATATGAGTATATATATAAGTTATATATAATAATTATATAGAGTGAATAGATTATATCTACATTATCTATATAAGTATATATATATATATATATATATATTATATATATATATATATAGTATATATATTTTATATATTATTAATATATATATATATAGTATATAATGAGTATATATAATATACTATTTCGAAAGCTGTAAGGTAAATTAAAAATACATGTACTCTGGAACACATCAATATTACCCAAATGCTTAGCAAAGGTTCTGCCTAATTCAATTTCTTACAACTCATATCGATTCCGAGATGAGAGAGAGAGAGCAGAGAGAGAGAGGAGAGAGAGAGGAAGAGAGAGAGAGAGAGAGAGAGATGGACGAGAGGGAGAGAGAGAGAGAGAGGAGAGAGAGAGAGAGAGATGATAGAGAGGGGAGAGAGAGAGAGAGAGGTTAATTTAGTTTATTTATTCAAAAATATTGTAATTAATAAATATAATTAATATATTTTTTTTTTGCTTATTTGGCAAATCTCTAATTTTTAATGCATAGAAAATTATCTTAAGTGTCTTGAATAATTTCAATAAATTATTCAAATTGTTAAAAGTTATAAAATTTTGAATTGAACTAATATAAAAAACTAATATAATAAATGAACACATATGTACTGCTCATCGAAACTTAAGAAGAAAAAAGTTTTAATAATTATATAATATATATAATATTATATATATTATATATATATATTAACTATTATATATATATATATCATTATAATATATTATATATACATTAATATATAAATAAGGTATATATAGTATAATATATATAATATATATTATATATACATACTATCATCTATCTATCTATCTAACTATCTATCTATCTATCTATCTATCTGACTATCTATCTATCTATCTATCTTCATATTATCTATCTATCTATCTATTGCTATCTATCTAATCGTATCTAATACTATCTATCTGTCTATCATCTATCTATCTATCTACTATCTATTTCCATCTATCCATCCATTATCTATGTCTTTCTCAATCCTATCTATTTATCTATCTATCTATCTATCTATCTATCTATCTATCTATCATCTATCTACTCTATCTATCTATCTATCTATCTATCTATCTATCTATCTATCTATCTATCATCTATCTATCTATTCTAGATTATATATATAGATATATATATATATATATATATATATATATATATATAATATATAATATATTATAATATATATTAATATATTAAAAATAATATATAATACGTATTACACAATATCAAATACGTAAATATATATATAAAACAAGAAATTAAAATAAAAAATAAAATTTATTTAAAAAAAATAATAAATAAATAATTTTACCCTCGATCAGATTTTTTTTATTCATTTTTTTTTTATTTTTATTTTTTTTTTTGTTAAAAAATTATTTTTATACAAGAAAAACTTAGGATTAAACTTTATTGGTCTTTAAAAGTAACGGTATTTATCATCTATTACGTTAATGTATAAAAAAATAATAATAAAAATTAATTAAAAAAATAAACAAACGAATAAAAAAAATATTCATAAGATGATTTTAATCAAATACTTCAGAGTAATAATAATAATAATAATTAATAATTAATAATAATGCAACATTAGCGCAACATAATAATATAATAATAATAATAATAATATATAATAATAATAATTAAAATAAAAATAATAATAAAATAATAATAATAATAGATTACATTATTTGTTAACTATTATTATTATTATTATTATTATTATTATTATTATTATATTATTTAATTATTATTATATTATTATATTATTAATATTATATATTTTATTTATTATTATTATTATTATATTATTATAAAGCTATTACTGCTACTTCTACTACTACACCAATTAATACTACTAATAATACTACTGCTAAAAATAATAATAATAATAATAATAATAATAATAAAATAATCAATAATAATAAATATATAATAATAATAAGTAATTCAAGGATAAGGAACGAATTCTTTTGCTTCCTCTCTAACAAGGAAAATTTCAAAGTACCTCACTGCATTACTTCAGACTAAACACACGATATAAACATATTATTTTCCGCGCGGCGCATTTCTCTCTCTCTCTCTCTCTCTCTCTCTCATATATATATTATATATATATATATATATATATATATATATATATATATATATATCATATATTATTATAATATTATATATATATAAATATATATATATATAATATATATATATGTGTAATGTTTTTCCATTCCTTGAAATCACTTTAATTTGAAATCATAGTAAATACCAAAAAAATTTGATTTTAGAAGAACCGAAAACAGATAAAAAAGTTTCGCAAAGTAGATGCCATTCTAGTTAGGTATACAGTAGTTACTGCATTGTCGATCCATATAGGTTAGTTATAGGCTAACTGCATTCGCTCGCCATATAAGGTTACGGTTTTCTTCTTTTTTTTTTTACGGCCCTCATAGTTTAGGTTATGATAAGTTTTGTTAAAGTATATACAGAATCAATATATGAGAAAAAAAAATCTATAAGGGATCGCTTTTACCCTAAACATTAATCTTTCGTTATACGTCTTAATCGACTTTAAACTATTTCTTTCACTTTTAGCCGACTAACAATGCGTTTTCTTTCTCATGCAAATGACGTTTTTGCTTACTTTCATTTAATTTTTAATACTTTCAAATTTCGTATCTTTCTCAAAAGCATCTTAATTAATTGGTAGTATCATATACTAACAATATATATATATATATATATATATATATAATATATATATATATATATATATATATATATATATATATATAGTAGTAGATATCATTATAATTATATATATATGAATATATTATATTAATATAAATTAATATATATAGATAATATTATATATATATATATATCAGGGCGTATACATAGGGATGGCGGTAGGTAGCTCCTACCATATTTTAGGGTCATTTTAAGTAAAATAATTTAAATGGTAAAGTAAATAAATTATTAGGAATTTTATATGAAAGTGTAAAAAGAAACTGATTATATAAAAAATAAATTTAAAGAAAATCAAATACTTAGTAAAAACAATTATAATAATTAAATTTCATTTGGAAATTTCCTTCCTACTCTGTTCCCAAGAGTAAATGTCAAAGCTATGATGGGCGTACGAGTAGATCTTCATATTTCATATAAAAATATATAGAAAATGCCAAGCGTCATACCTTGCTGTTCGAGCAAAAAAATACGCAAATTTTCGCGAGTACGAAACTTTTGTTCACCCAGTGAAATCGTACGAAATAATTTGAAAAAAAGATTTTGAATCTCTCTCTCTCTCTCTCTCTCTCTCTCTCTCTATATATTATAATTATATATATATATATTATAATATATATATTATATTATATATATATATATATATATATATATATATATTATATATATATAATATATATATATATTATATATTATATGAAATATTTACCAAATGCAAAGACGTAAAGAGGAGCATCGTTTAATATATATATATAATATATATTATATTATATATAATATATATATATATATATATATATATATATATATATATATATATATATTATTATATATAATATGCAGTGTGTTGTGTGTGTGTGCTGTATGTGTGTGTGTGTGTGTGTGTGGTGTGAGTGTGTGTGTGTGTGTGTGTGTGTACGATAAGTTTCTCTTACGTGTCAAAACTCAAAAGCATTGCAATATCTGTTTTTAGTTTGAAATTCTTGCATTTATTTTGTAGTGTTTGATTATTAAAATAATAATTCTTTATTGCCTTACTTAAGTGATATTTACCTTTGAATAATTAAAATAATTAAAATAGTGGCATAATGGAGTAAGTGTAGATTTTATATTTGAAAAAATAGCTTTGAAAGCCCTTATCAAGGAAACAACAGAATTAATTTAAAAATCGGAGGCCTTACATTTCTTAATTTCCAATAACATCCAAGGGCAATAAGTTCTGCGGAAGTTTTTCTGCTTTATTCGGGTTTTAAAAAAAATGCAGTGTTGGCTTTACAGAGTTTGTCCTGATAAGAGCGAGTGTAAATCCTTTTATTTGTGGCCATGCATATTGTAAGGCAATTTCATGTTGAGATGTGTGGGAATGTGGGGTTATTTTGACTGATTTATTTTATTGTAATGTATTATTATATTATTTAAGTCCTAATGAATATTAAATTATTATTTGATTATTATTATTATTTGAATTATTTATTATTTATTATTATTATTAATTATATACTTTATTATTTATTATAATATTATATATATATATTATATATATATATATATATAATATATATTAATATATATATATATATATATATATATAAATATATATAATATATATATATATATATATATAATATATATTATATATATATAATAATATATATATATATAGCTGCCCTACCCAATTATAATTCTTCAAAAGGTAGCCACGATATATATATATATATATATTATATATATTATATATTATATATATATATATATATATATAAAATATTATATATATATATATATTATATATATATATATATATATATATATATATTTTATATAAAAAAAAAAAAAATTAAAGTTTTGAAAAAAATACTAATAGTATTAATCTCGTTTATTAAAGTGAAAGATGTTATTAAATGAGTTAATTACATTTAATACGTAAATAAATAGAATTACTTGTTTTTTTCAATACGAAGGGTTATTACAAAGTGAGAAAAAATATAGAAATGTTTCGTTTTATAATTTAAAACTAACGAACACCCTAGAGTAGACAGCATAGATATCAGTTGTCGGGGTCTTTCGGCCTCTAGGTGGACGACGGTGGGTTCGTCCCCTTCTGTCCCACATCGGCTCGAACCCCCTAAATTGGCCAAAAAAAAAAACTTTCTAAAATTTGCGCTGAATCACAAATAAAATAAATATATATATATATATAATATTATTATAATATATTATATGATATATATATATATATATATATATTATATATATATATAAATACAATATATACGATATATATATATATATAATATATAATATATGATATGTGTTTGTACTTGTAGGTGTGGCCCATTCTATAGTTACATGAGTGTCCCTAAACAGTCTAATAATATATATATATATATATATATATATATATATAATAAGTATGAACTCAATTGTTTCTATATAATATATAGGTAGTGAGTATATATATATAATATAATATATATATATTATATATATATAATATATGTGTGTGTGTAGTGTACTTAACGCCCACATGGAACGGAGCTCTCGATCAAAAAAAAGAATTTTCGACAGGTAGCCCTCATATGATACATAAGATAGACGTATTTAGGTCGATAAAAAAGAAAGAATACATATCTGAAAAACACTAATAGCTACAGCGAAATGGAATACATTTTTGATCCTGGTAAATATTTAGTAAGGAGAAATGTAATTAAAGAATTACCCAAGTGGGGGTAGTGCACCCCGCAACCGCATGCAGGAGTCGGGGTCTCTCGGCTTCCGGGGACAGGGTAGGATTATTTTCCCCCTCCAGTGAGGGTCTCGGAACCCCGCTCTGTTGATATATTGGGTGTAGCGGGGTTCCTCCGCCCCTCCCCTCACGGGTATGGAAAACGTCCCCCCTGGTGATAGTAGGGCGGGGATATTGACGGCCGTGGAAGTAGGGAGCGCGAAGTAAACGATCGACCGCCCGAAACCGGAAGGAAGTAAATTTCCGGCCTTTTATCGACGAAAAAAACCGCAGTTTTTTTTTCGAAACTATATAGAGAAAAAAAAAAATTAATTAATTAATTAATAAGATAATAAATAAAGTAAATAAAAAAATAAATAAGATAAATAAAAAATAAATAAAATAATTTATATATCTATAATATCATTAACGTATTGGCCCGCACCGCACAGGCATTAGTCCCAGCGTCCCCCCTAAAAATTAATGGAGTCGTAGAAGGCTGAAAATTGGAGCTGGTAGAGAGCCGAGTTTGGAGAGGATTCGCGGTGCGGATTTCGGTGTCGGGTTCCGGCAGACCCCCCGGAGGGGTCCCTTCTTTGAAAAAAGAAGAATGCATGGAATTGCAAAACAGCAGGAAGAGAAGGAAGATGGCGGAAAAAGGAGGAAAGATGGAGGAAGGAGGAGTCAGAGAAGGAAAGAGTTGGAGAGGGAGTCTGATGAGTAGGGGGAGTCGGAGTTGGCATCGCACCGGTGCTGGAGCTGTGCGATGCCGATAATTGAAATTATTCGTTTAGTCCCATATTTACATCAAAAATATGTTATTGAACCTGTAGATCTCGAAAATAACGGTTATAAGTTTCCGTAAAGGGTGTCTGGGACCCCCAACGGAGGGGGTCCCGACTGAAAAAAAAATGCATGAATGCAAAAACAGAAGAAAGGAAAGAAGAAGGAAGAAAGGAGAAAAGATGAAGGAAGAGGAAAGAAGAGAGCAGAGTGTACCGGCACCGGTGCTGGAGCCGGTGCGGTGCCGAGGTTAGTAAACATTCGTTTAATAATACAATAGCACATAACTGTACACATAACTGCTTCTGTTTCTAACATGTACATATCGTCAATTGCATTGCATCAGTGCAAAGATAACCCGTTTTCTTAAGGTTGAAGACTGACATTTCCTTTCGGAAACGTTTTCGATTTCTTTTCTATAAACGATTATTTAATATAATTTTTTGTTTGTTTTTTATTCAATTGTATTTGTTCTGACCTTTATTTTTGTGTGGGGTTATTTACTATTTAAAACTTTTGTTTAATGTTTTTTTATTTAATTTTTATTTTTTTTTTTCTATTTTTTTTATTTTAATTTTTTATTTTTTTTTTTCTATTTTTTTTATAAGTTTTATTTTACATTTATACTTTGTGTTTAATTTTTTTATGTTTAATTGTTTAAAAAAATTTTATTTAATTTTATTTTTCTAACTTATTTTCAAACTTTTATTTTATTTGTGTTTTATTTACTTTAAACATTTTTGTTTTTTACTAAAAAAATATATTCTTTTCTATTTTTTATTATTAAGAAAATTCATTTTACATACCTTAAGCAGTAAATCGAGTAATCGGTTAATCAAAAACACCCTTCCCAGTACCCTCATACCCATCCAATGATCTATTGATCTATTGATTTAGTCAATATTTTTTACTAAAATTATATGTTTGTAGGGTACGGCCAGAGGCGAGTGAAGTCAGTAAAATCAGTTACATCTAACCAACCCACCCCACCCTCCGTGATCTATTGATCTTTGATCTATTATCTATTGATTCAAGTCACTATTTAGTATAACAAAACAAAACTTTATTTCTTTTTAGTTTTATAACTTAAAAAAATTTGTATTTTACATACCTGTTAAAGCAGTAAACAGTAAATCAGGTTGATATTCAACGCACCCACTCTCAATCCTTCCTACGCCATCCATGAGTCTATTGACTAGTATGATCTATTGATCTATTTGATTTATTGATCTATTGATACTAACTAAAATTTATTTCACTTTATGTTTATAACTTAAAAATTTTTTTTTTACTACTTAAAGCAGTAAATCAGTAAATCCGTAATCAGTTAAAGCAGTAAATCAGTAATCAGTAAAGCAGGTAAATCAGTAAATCAGTAATCAAACCACTCACTCTATCCTCCTAAACATAATCATTGATCTATTGATCAATTGATCTATTGATCTAATGATTCAAGTCATAGTTTTTATTAAAATTGTTAGTTTTTTTTTTTTAAAAGCAGAAATCAGTAAATTCAACTACCTCCAACCACCCTCCTACACTTCCATGATCTATTGATCTACATGATCTATTGGTCTAATGATTCAAGTCATATTTTTTTATTAAAATTTATATGTTTTACATACCCTAAGCAGTAAATTCAGTTAATCAAACTGCCCTCCGGCCCAGCCCTCTACTCCAGTCGTGCGTATATTAATCATTGATCTAGTTGATCGATTGATCTAATGAATTCAAGTCATATTCTGGTATAAACATAACACAAAACTTTATTTATTTTGTGTTGTGTTTTCTTTAAATATTTTTGTTTTGACTTGAAAAAAAAAAATTTTCTTTTTTATGTTTATACTTAAAATTTGCATTTTACATTACCCTAAAGCAGTAAAGTCAGTAAATCAGGTTAATCAAACACCACTTAGTCCGTTCTACCTATCAGATCTATGATCTAGTTGATCTAATTGATCTATTGATTCAAGTTATTATTTTGTCCCCCCCCCCCCCCCCGTACTCCCCCCCCCCCCCCCCCCCCCCCCCCCCCCCCCCCCCCCCCCCCCTTTCCCCCCCCCCCCCCCCCCCCCCCCCCGCCCCCCCTCCCCCCCCTCGCCCCCCCCCCCCCCCCCCCTTATTATGTTATCTTTTTGTATAGACATAACCCAAAAACTTTTATTATATGATAAATTTTTCTTCTCCCTTTAAATCTTTTTTTTTTTTCCTAAAATATGATTATTATTCTCATGTTATAATTTTTAAAAAATATTTGCATTCTTAACCTACTAAAGAGTGAATCTAATATCAGTTAATCAAACCACTCTAGCCCTCCTACCCTTGCATGATCTATTGACTCTGTTGATCCTTATTGATTCAAGTGCATATTTCATATACCATAACAAAGAATAATTTTGTTTGGTGTAGTTGTTGTTTGTTTGTATGTTCGTGTTATTGTTAATTTGTTGCAGTTGCTGATTGTGTGTTGTTGAATGTTTTGTTGTATGCGTGTTGAAATGTTGTACATGTGTTGTTGTTGTTGTTGTTGTTGTTGTTGTGTGTTGTTGTTTGTCTGTTGCTTGGTTAAATATATCATACGTTTCAAGTTAAATGAAAATTAATGTAACCTTTTTCAAACAGTGATCTTCTAAATATTAATGTAATTTTACGATGTAGACGATGGTGAGTGAGGATATTGAAAACTAAACAAAAATATTATCTCATCCGATGCCCGTAACTGGGACTTACAGCATTCATACAAGGTAACGTAAAATTAGAAGTTTAACTTACCAGCAGAATCAGCATAACAATCTCAATCTTTACCATACACAACCGCACAGAATATTATTATGTATTATTATTATTATTATTTATTATTATTATTATTATTATTATATTATTATTATTATTATATATTATTATTCCAATAATCTCACGAATACAATAACGCGTGCGATCACTTTGCCTGCAGGTCACAACGTAGAACATTGGTTTTGGTAATTAGCTCTCTACCGATACCTAAAACATTACTAATCTTGTTACGCTCATGATAGCCAATCAGAAGCACTGCATTGCTATACCATCACGTGACAGCCAAAGGAAATTCGGAGGAATGACTCAGTTAATGCTGTAAGTATGCTTTTGACACATGTGAAGGGTAACGAGATTGATTACTTTGTACCGATATCTTTTGAACATGAGAAGGTAACGAGATTTATTACTCTTGTCCTTAATTAACATCTGTTTTTATATCTTAAACAGTAGTTTGATATATTATGTATTATTATTTTTATTGTAGTAATTATATTATTATTATATCAACTATATATGTATATGAACATAACAACCTAACATACACACACACACAGCACACACACACACACACGCACAACACACACACACACCACACACACAACACAATATTATAGACACTATTACTTGAAACATTTAGACTGGCAGATCATGCTACTAAACTTACTGACACATGACTGCTATTTCTATGATGTCAAAGCAGTGATGCAAGCGAATTTCTAAACGTTTGCTGGGAAGAGCATTACATTTTATTCACCATGTCTTAAAGTATAAAACTTTTCGTTTTGTTATGTATTTTCTTTTACGTTTCTATTATTCTTTATATTTATATGTTTGTTTAAAAGTTAGTTACTTATTTATTTATTTTGTATTTATTATTTTTATTTTTATTTACTGTTTAAAATATCTATATATTTTTTTAAAAACTTTATTTGGTATTTTTGCTTATTCTGTTTTAAAAAGATTTTGTTTTAACTAATATTTATTTCATTTTATGTATATAACTTAAATATTTGCATTTTTAATACAGTATTTAAATGATTCAGGTTATCAAAGACGCACCTGATCCTCTACCCATCCATGATCTACTGATCTATTGATCTATTGATCAATTATTCAAGTCATTTCGAGTTTCATTTTTGAGGGAAAACATAACATTTAAAAATAAAGTATCTCTTATGCACTGATCAGAAAAATAGTATGCTAACGTAGCAGAAGTTGGCCCATAATAAAGTAACATACATTCGACCCTGAACTTAAGAATATAATGTACAAACACAAACCTAACATACCGTTAAAGCCACGAATAAACAGCTAACATCAACAAAGTTCACACTTAACAACAGTAAGAACGAACATAGCATACAAAAACGGTACATAGTGTCACACTCTGTCAAGCATATATCTAACCATTTCAACTGTTAATTTTACGCAGTTAACATTGAATATTAACAAAAAATTTGTTACTTTACATATATTCGTTAGTCTGTATGATAATTAGAAAGGTAAATGATGATAATTTTTTAATAATTTTAACATGTTAATGTAAAATTAACATGTTAGAACCTACGAATATATGCTTGACCAAAGTGTGAAATGGTTACGTTTTTGTATGCTATGTAGTTACTTCTATGTTGTTAAGTGGTTGGAACTTTGTTCGATCGTTAGCTGGTTATATTCCGTGCTGTAAAGGTTATACTAGGTTTGTGTTGTACATTATACTCTTAGTTTTGATGTTATGTATGTTAGCTTTATTAATGGGAAAGAACTTTGCTACGTTAGCATAAATTCGTTGATCAATGCATAAAGAACTTTCTTTTTATTTATGTTTCCTCAAAATGATACTCCGAAATGGATTATCAATAGATCAATAGATCAAATAGATCAATAGATCATGGATCGGTAGGAGGATTTAGGGTGGGTGGTTTGATTAACTGATTTAATGCTTTAAGGTATGTAAAATGGCGATATTTTTAGTATATACATAAGAATGAATAAATTTTAGTAAAACAAAAAAGTTTTTTTTAAACAGAATAAACAAAATAAATCTATAAAGTTTTAAAAATATATTTAAAAAAAAGTTTAAATAAATAAGAGTAAAATAAATAAAATAAATAAATAAAATAAGTAGACTAGGAGGAGCTGGTTGGGTAACAAAAGAAAATGTTATAAATATAAAGAATAATAGAACGTTAAAAAATACATTAACAAAACGAGATAATGTTTATTATTACTTGTGAAAAGTGAATGTCTGCCAGCAACGTTTAGAGAAATGTTCACACTGCTTGACATCATAAAATAGCATATGTGATCAGTAAGTTAGTGACGATGAATGCCAGTCTAATGTATTAAGTAAAGTGTGTATAATTGATGTGATGTGATGTGATGTGTGTGTGTGTGTGTGTGGTTGTGTGATGTGTGTTGTGTTGTGGGTATGTTACATC